>JABUQX010054590.1:7500-30797 GCA_015478945.1 Trachelipus rathkii
CCCTATGTTTTGAGGTATGAGGATTCGATTGGTATGTATTAGAAGTTGTTAGGATGGTTCCTTCTATGAGTTAGTACCCCGGTCGCTTAGCCCCCTTTTTGATGTTTTGGCCTTGATATTTCGGTCTTGGCCTTGATATTTCGGCCTTGATACCGTATCAAGGCCTGAAATTGACCTTTCATAAAAGTTCGTGAGGGATTAAGTGAGATTAAGTCGAGCACATGTAGGTACCTGACGCAGTACCTGTTGTAGGGAACTGTCCTAACATGAGGTCATGTAGGTATCTGCCCCTAACTTAAGTCCCTGTATGTTACTGTCCTAACCTCACACCTACACACCTACACCTACACACACACACACACACACACACACACACACACACACCCGCTAGGCTACTTATACACACGCACACCCACTAGGCTACTTATACACACATACACCCACCCATAGACACTTAAGCTCACACATATACCTACACCTACACTTACACACACACACACACACACTATGACACTTATACCCACATACACACACCCATAGACACTTACACCACCCATAGACACTTACACTCACCCATAGACACTTACACTCACCCATAGACACTTACACCTACACTCACCCATATACACCTACACTCACACACACACACACACACACACATACACACACACACACACACACACAATATTTTGATGCCTCAACTTTGATGCCTCAACTTTGATGCCTCAGCTTTGATGCCTCAACTTTGATGCCTCAGCTTTGATGACTCATCTTTGATGCCTCAGCTTTGATGACTCATCTTTGTTACTGGAAAAAAGAAGGAGGAGGAGTAAGAAGAAGAAGAAGAAGAAGAAGAAGAAGAAGAAGAAGAAGAAGAAGAAAGAAAGAAGAAGAAGAAGAAGAAAGAAGAAGAAGAAGCATATGAGCCGGAGCCGGAGCCGGAGTTTGTGATGGCGGAGTCAGACTGGAATTCTGGCTCCAGTTACATATTGAGTCAATTGAGACGTGTTTATATATATATATATATATATATATATATATATATATATATATATATATATATATATATATATATATATATATATATATATATATATATATATATATATATACCATACGCCAATTGAGGTGTGTTTATATATATGTTTCAAAGAACATAGATTCCGAATTTTTGGGTTTCGTAACCCCAAAATGAGTTCGAGGACCCCTTTGAGTGGATCCTCAGCTGGAAAAAAAAGAAAATTACAGAGTACAGGGCAGAGAAAAGATGAAGGAAGGAAATAGAAGTTTCGTAAGATAGAACAAATGAATCATTGGAGTTATCGGTATCGGCACCGGTGCAGGGTCGGTGCGGTGCCGAATTAGTAAATATGTGCTTGTCACCATAATATTAGTGTGTTTATATACGTTTTTAGTGATGTAGAATATGAATAACATAGTTTCATTACACTCAAAGATGTCTAGGGACCCCAATTGAGATGGGAGCCGAACCCCAAAATGTGGTTTTTACCCTTTTAAATGAAATTTTAAAAGGATATAAGTTAATAATACATAGACTTACGCTCTATCAACAGCCCCATGTTGCATAAATATATGTAGCAACAGCCCTATGTTGTACAAATATATATAAAACTTAACACAGAGAACTTAAGTGGTTCTCTCTTAGCCATACACAATGGTATACATATGTTGTACAACTGAGATATTCAAGTCAAAACTTGCATTCGACTTGTTTAATGTATGATATATCAAGTCCCTATATAAAGGTATGTGTATGTGTATGCATGTGTATATGTGTATGTGTGTATGTGTATGTTTAGTTAGAGGTCGTATACACATAGTCTTACATTTTTATTTCAAACTGAGGTATTTTATTTATAGAAAAGCTGTTTCATTACCAAAGTTAAAGTTAAAGTTAGAGTTAAAGTTAAAGTTGGAGATAAAGTTAAAGTTAAAGTTAAATTTTCATGTCGAAGGATAAGATTTATATTTTTCATGTATTAAATACAAATGTTTTTTGAAAAACATTGTCTTTTGATGAAAAACATTTTTGTTTTTTCGAAAAACATTTTCTTTTGATGAAAAACATTTTTATTTTTTGAAAAACATTTTTAAAAAACATTGTTTCTAGAAAAAAGTTGTTAAATTTCCACGAAAAACATGATTTTAGGGACCATAAAGCAATAAAGCAGTAAAACACTACAGCAAACACCCTCCAGGGGCCCCCACCCCCACCCCCACCCACCTCATGTTTTACTGCTTTACTGCTTTACCATACATACTATTAATAAAAATATATGTCACTACCTATTTTTCTGTTCAATCATATACATTTGTATTTCACATTACCCTTTTTCTAAAACTTTTTAAAACAAACTTAGACTTAAATAAATATATTTTAATTTGTAACACTTAAGGACACAATTGGTGAGACTAACATATATATATATATGTATATATATATATATATATATATATATATATATTTATATATATACTTTTATATTTATTTATATAATATATATATATATATATATATATATATATATATATATATATATATATATATATATATATATATATATATATATATATATATAATAATAATAATATAATATAATAATAATATATATATGGAATAACATATCATATATATATATATATAAACAGCTAACATTAACAAATTTCCATGTAACAACAGTAAAGTAACTAACATAGCATACAAAACGTAACATATTCACATTTTTTCATGCATGTCTTTAACATATCAATGTTAATTTTACATTAACATAGTAATATTTAACAAAGATTTATCGTATCCTAACCTAACGATTGTAATAAACTAAGAATAAATCACACACGCACACACACACACACACACACACACACACACACACACACAAATATTTGGCAACGTAACAAAGTTTTCACATTAATAAAGCTAACATAGCATCACCTAAACTAAGAATATAATGTACAACGGCAAACCTAACATACTTTAAACACGAATAAACAGCTAACATTAACAAATTTCCATACTTAACAGCAGTAAAGTAACCAAAATAGCATACAAAAACGTAACCTATTCACACTTTTTCATGCATGTCTTTAACATATCAATGTTAATTTTACATTAACATAGTAATATTTAACAAAGATTTATCGTATCCTAACCTAACTATTGTAATGAACTAAGAATAAATGCCACAGAGACCAAACACACACATACACACACACACACACACACACACACACACACACACACACACACGAATATATGTTAACGTAACAATGTTTTTACATTAATAAAGCCAACATAGCAACACCTGAACTAAGAATATAATATACAACGACAAAATTAACATACCTTAAACACGAATAAACTGTTTACATTAGCAAAGTTCCATACTTAACATCAGTAAAGAGCTAACATTACATACAAAACGTAACCTATTCACACTTTTTCAAGCATATCTGGGACATATCAATGTTAATTTTACATTAACATGGTAATATTTAGCAAAGATTTATCATAACCCTGTCTAATTATCATACTGACTAACGAATAAATGCTAACGTACCAAAGTTTTTCGCATTAACATAGTAATATTTAACAAAAAATCATTTTAAGACAGAGCACAACCTTCTACCACGTTCAAATCTAAAACGAATATGACGATAAAATAAGTCTCGAGAGAAAAGATAAGGCAATATTACTGGAACAAACACAAGTCTAAGAGATAAGGGATATTTCAACCAATCACGGAAAGGTATAGGATATTTCAGCCAATCACAGAGTAGGGCAAATATAGATGACGGATATGTCCAACATGGAATTAGCATCCAAAGTCTTACACTATATATATATATATGGTAAACATATACATAGGATACGCCCCCTTATGTAAAATAATAACATATATATATATATATATATATATATATATATGGTAAACATATACATAGGATACGCCCCCCTTATGTAAAATAAAAGAAATCCAAAATAGCATACATAATAAAATATATAAAAGAATACATCTTCCACCGAGAGATACCCCGGGGTTTCACCCCTTGCTAGATGAATGAATCCCCCATGGGGTATCACCCCGAAGGTGCCTGTTACACGCCCCTTCGGGGTGATACCCCATGGGGGATTCATTCATCTAGCAAGGGGTGAAACCCCGGGGTATCTCTCGGTGGAAGATGTATTCTTTTATATATTTTATTATGTATGCTATTTTGGATTTCTTTTATTTTACATAAGGGGGGCGTATCCTATGTATATGTTTACCATATATATATATATATATATATATATATATATAAGACTTTGTATGTTAATTCTATGTTTGACATATCCGTCATCTATATTTGCCCTACTCTGTGATTGGCTGAAATATCCTATACCTTTCCGTGATTGGTTGAAATATCCCTTATCTCTTAGACTTGTGTTTGTTCCAGTATTTACGCATCGTCGGCTGGAAGGCACGTGAAACAGGGCGATAGCTCTAATGTTTTGTTAAATATTTCTATGTTAACAGCAGCTACGATATGACGTCTTTGCTAAATACCCACCATGTTAATGAAATTGATCCCATGCTGAAAAGTGTAGGTATGTATTGACCAGCTCTTTACTGATGTAAGTATGGAACTTTGCCATCTAGCGGTTGTCGTCGATGTCATATCGGCGAGCACCCCAACAATATTCAGCGCATTGTTTTTGATGCAACTGGCTAATGATATCTGTCTAGTATATGCTTTATATAATAATACTGTTATTCCACGTAAATAATGATATAGCAATATATAACGCATGATCATTAATATTTTCTCATGAAAACTAATACTAGACTATTTTGTGGGCAAAGGTTAGATCGACAATCTTTTATTTAAATATTACTAATGTTGTCTTTAAAAATTAGCATTGATATATTAAAAGACAATGCGAAAAGTATGAACAATTACGTTTTGTATTATTTTATTTTCGCGGTAAAAAATATGGAGATTGTTAATATCTTGGCTGTTTATTCGTGTTCATATGTTAGGTTGCGCCGTTAGCCACTGTTAACAGTTTGGAAACCGACTATGTTAATATTGTGTTACGTTACTAAATACTGCTGCAATGTGTCGATATGTGAATCAGTAATATTCAATATTTGTGTATTATCGTATATTGTATTATTGTATTTTGTTGTGACGATTTATTCTTGGTTTATTTACGTCATTGGTGTGTTAAATATGTTAATGTAAAAGAATTAACATTGATATGTTAAAGACATGTAATATTGAGTATGTTACGTTTTTATGCTATGTTGATTACTTTGTTGTTAGTATGAAGTGACCAATCGACCAGCTTTGTTTATATGTATAACAACAATAACCATAACAACCCTTATATATAATATATATATATATATATATATATATATAATATATATATATATATATAAAAGGTCTACCACCAGGTCTCTTAAGTGTTACAAATTAAAATATATTTATTTAAGTCTAAGTTTGTTTTAAAAAGTTTTAGAAAAAGGGTAATGTGAAATACAAATGTATATGATTGAACAGAAAAATAGGTAGTGACATATATTTTTATTAATAGTTGGTAAAGCAGTAAGCCAGTGATCAAAACGCCCAGATTTGGTGAAGAGGCAGCAGTTTGGTGATTTGAACATGATTTAAATCATGTTTTTAAACCAATGCTGGCAGAAACTAATAATTTTTAAAATGTTTTCAAAAAATAAAAATGTTGCACTAAATCAAAAAAAATGTTTTCGAAAAATAAAAATGTTTTAAATCAAGACTGTTTTTCAAAAAAAACATGTATTTAGCGAAAAATATCGTCTTGTCCTTCGAAACCAAGATGGCATCGCCTATGACCCCTAGCGTGTCGGCGGCCCGCGCGGCGCAGCGGTGTGAAGGCACCGGCTTTCACGCGTAAAGATGCACCTCGTGAGTAAAGCGAGATATCGGCAACCGTTATCACAACTAAGTATGCACATACGCACATACGCATATGCGCATGCATGCCTCACATGCCCAACATATAGGACTTGATATATGCCGTGAAGTGGTCGCGATTGGTACGACCAGTAATAATGCCCACCGCTAAGCCGTGTATGGCTGGAAAACCGCTGGGTTCGCCGGTTGCCTGCGGCGTACGGCGCAGGGCTGCTCCGCCTCAACTGGTATTGACCAGGCGCTAGTCACCATGTAACATATCTTTAAGATTTCATTAAGTAAAAAGCCTATTACGGGTTCAGCCCATCCTAGATCTTTGGTGTATTATTTATGTTCATGATACCCATCGCAAAGCGTAACACCAGCGCTAATGTGCCGGTGACAAGCACATATTTAATTCGGCACCGCACCGACCCTGCACCGGTGCCGATACCGATAGCTCCAATGACTCATTTGTTCTATCTGCCAAGGGGTTATCCTCGAGCTCGGCCCCGGGTTGCAAAGCTCGGGGCCTGCTGGCTAGCATATATATATATGCATATATATATATATATATATATATATATATATATATATATATATACTATATATATATATATATATATATATATATATAATATATATATATATATATATATATATATATATATATATATATATATATATATATATATATATATATATATATATGAAGCACAAATCTCAGTGAAGCTCAAGCATGAAACTGGAAACTTGGGAACTCCCGGTGCTTATAAGCTCAACCATGGCTCTTCTTTCTTCTTTGCTGGCTAACAACTATTAACTTTCTTCTTCTTCTTCTTGCTGTGCTCTTCTTCTTCTTCTTCTTCTTCTTTCTTCTTCTTCTTCCTCCCTTCTTTTTTCCTGTAACAAAGATGAGTCATCAAAGCTGGAGGCATCAAAGATGAGTCATCAAAGCACAGGCATCAAAGTGGAGAGCATAAACTGAGGCATGGGTTCAGAGCCGCCAGCAGAGCATCAAATTTGAGAACATCAAAATATATTGTGGTGATAACTGCTGTATTATTCTCTGTGTGTGTATATGGCGTAATTGATAAATCTGCTGATAATAGGTGTATGGAGTGGTGTAGGCCGCTGGTGTCTATGGGTGAGTGTAAGTAA
This sequence comes from Trachelipus rathkii, assembly GCA_015478945.1. NCBI lineage: Eukaryota > Metazoa > Arthropoda > Malacostraca > Isopoda > Trachelipodidae > Trachelipus > Trachelipus rathkii. The sequence goes on from JABUQX010054590.1 coordinate 14,605, forward strand.
TCTATGGTGATGTAAGTGTCTATGAGTGGTAATAGTGATCTGTATGGTGTGTGTATGTGGGTGGCAGTGGCTCATAGTGTATGTGTATGTGTGTGTGTGTGTAGGGTATGAGTTAATAAGTACTGTATGTAAGTGTAAGTGTCTATGGGTGGGTGTATGTGTGTATAAGTAGCCTAATTGGGTGTGCGTGTGTATAAGAGTAGCCTAACTTGGGTGTCAAGTGACAATAGTGTAGTCTTAGAGTGTAGGTGTGCAATTAGGACATTATTTGCCCAGGGACTTTTAAAGATAGGGGCAGTCACCCTACATGTTTCCTCATGTTGAGACAGTTCCCAGCGGAAGTACGTCAGTCACCCAGCGTGGGAAATCGGTTAGCCTACTGAAAGACCCCTCAAAAATGATTCTGCACGCAAGCGAAAAGAAGCTGCATATGTGAACACCTCATGTTCTGGCTGTGCAGCTGGTGGGGATACCTCAGAACCTTAAGGCTGGGCGCGCGTGAAGCTCCGGCCTCCGTACATGTTCGCCAGTGGTTTGCATGGCCATTCTGTTCGTTGTTCTCTTCTGCTACGCTCCCCAATTTTCGATGGATCATTACAAATTTAAGGGCGATCCCAACCTTTGAAGCGTGGCGGCGAAAGCGTCGGTGTTTGTGTTGCGCTGCAAGGAAGACGCCTGAGATTTGAAGAACTGCGATGACCCAACATCTTTGCCGTATATGTCGTTTGGGTCATTTCTTGCCCCATAAAATGACCGGCGCTGAAGGCCCCTGCCGGAGGATTTATGGCGTTCGGGAAGCGGCACTGCACGGAATCTTGAGACATTCTACCCTGGTTGACGCCTGCATGATGGGTTTGACGCCAGGCTACGCCATCTACGAAAGGCTTGCAGTGTTTGGTGCGTTGATTTGTGCTGGCTGAAGCGGCGTTCGGCGCTCCGGCGGCGTCGGCCTCCGTCGCACGCCCGATCGCCACAGGTGGCACCGCCGGCTCACGCCTCGCCAGCTCAGAGAAGAATGTTAGAAAAGGGGACGATGTACAGCATCTAATGCAACTTCTTGTTAAGTGAAGATCGATTCCGTTGGCGGCTACGAATCGACCATCAGTATTGTCAGTATATTTTTAATATTGTTTTGCAGATTCGAAATGCTACAACCGCCTGGAGATATATCACGCTAGAAGGGTTGAAAGGTGTGCTCATGGAAAGGGCGACCCCGGCACCTTCTAATGTAGCGCCAATCGGCTTCCGTACTCCACTAACAGGGGCGGGCACCTGGCGTTGGCCATTTACTGAGCGGCTGTGATGTACCCTCGCTAGGGGGTGGGGGCGGCCGGCTTCATGGAAGGAAGCATCCCCAGCGCCTTTGTATACGCCGATCAATTCCCGTCTGCGGGAGGGTTAGACGCTGGGTTGGTGTGTTCACCAAGATCGAATTGCTTGATGACTAGGATATAAGCATATAAGAATATATATGGAATATAAATATATAAGAATATAGAATATCAGGGCGAGGTGTTCCCGCTTGCCGATCACTTTGTGACACTGCTGGCGGCATCCTTTAATCTCTCTGTGCTCGCCTCACCATCAGTTTTTGTGGTTTGTGGTTAGATGCTCTCATGTAATGCCTAGGTACTACCTGTTGGGGTTAAATTCCAAATACACAATTTGCCATCTTATTTTGGATTAACACGATGAAATTATGAATCTTCGTCCTGTGTTTGTCTCTTTAGCTAAATCCCTCTGCCATCCTATTTTCTAACCCTGTCCACTACCCAAAATTTTTCCGAATTTAGCTACTCAAACTCTATAGATTGTTGGAGCACATTCTACTTGTCTTTCATTTCTCTGAAAACACCACATCACTTATGAAGTTCTGTATTTCCTTGGTTTTCAGTAGCTATTGTTTCATCCTGGTACTAATGGTAGCTGGTATATTAGCCTTCTAACTCTCTATAGGTACTTATCCATAGACAGTTATATTAAGGCTTATTTATTTTTGTGGCCGTCCGCGAGATTGCAATGAAAGTGTGCAGATCTTAACAACGTACTCATCATCTAAGTAATGTGATACTAATTAATTAATATTTAAGTAGGTTGAGGTAAATAATATGCTAACTTAATAATAATAAACTAAATATATAGAGAAGGGAAAAGATGGACACAATGTTTATACCTTTAAATATATATTTATAATGTAGCATATCAAGTAAATGATTTTACAAATTAGCGAAAAAGAAATATAAAGAAATCATTAAAATTTTAAAATATCCAAATTATTTATTTATTTTGATAGGTATATAGCTATTTCTTCTGAATCTGACCAGTTCATGAATGTTGACTGAGAATATATCTTACAATAATCTGAATCTACAAACAACTGCCTTCGCTTTGCATACGGTGATAGTGATGTAGTTGGTGTGGAATCTTGAAAATTGAATGTCGGTAATCAGACGTTTCAAGTGGGTTGCGTATGTTTCTTCACTTAATTGAAGTAAATGGAACAACTAAAATGAAGACTGTTTATCATATAGAATTGCCACGCTTCTTTCTCTCAGAATTAGACTATTGCTTATAACAATGTCAAAATGCCATTATGTTATAATGAACAGTATATATTACTTTTTGAGTAACAATCTATTTTCAAAGTTTAACCTTAATATATATTATTATATTTGACCTATACTCTATACAGTATAAAGATTGAAAAATTGTGAAATAGATGCCAGATACTCTCTGACATATATATAGTGCAGATTTGGCGATAGCGCCTTGTATCGTTATCGTTTCCTTATCGTGAGCACTATACACTTATATATGAGTATATCAGATTAAGTATAAGCTATAGATATAGTATATAGATATAGATATGAGATAGAGATTATTTATATATACCTATATAGTTATCAAGCGAATTGCGAAACCCCGTTAAGCGAGTAGCCGTTATTTCGAGGTGCTATTGTGATATAACTATAGTATAATATATGTAATATATATAATATATATTGATATTATATTAATTATATAATAATTATATTAATATATAATTAATATATTATAATATATATATTATATATATATATATTATTATATAGTATTATATTATATATGATATAATTAATAATATATTTACAGAGTATATTTATAAATTATTTAAAAATATGTCTAATGAAATTGAAATAATGCTTGACATGATATACTAAACTTATTATTATTAGGTTAAAAATATTAGTTTTGAATTCTATTTCTAATCTTTAATTATAAAATAACAATTATAAAAGGAATTTTGTAAATGCGTAAAAAAAATAATCAAAAGAAAATAAAATAAAAAAAAGTAATAGACTAAAAAAGATCTAAAAATACAAATATAAATAATAATGACATACAAAATAAATTGTTTTTTGTTTTATAAACCAAATAAATAAAAAAAAATAAAAAAAACCCAACTTGAATTAATCTTTTTAGAAACACCGAATGATTTTTTTATTAATAAAAAATCAATAATTATTGTGAATTTAATTTATTTACTCTTTTTTATTTTTTGGTCAAAATTTTAATTTTGTTTTTTTACGAATGTTAGCTAGATAAGTTTGATAGTATTTAAAGTGAAGTTGGGTAAATGAAAATTTAATCCTGATGATATAAAGTAATATAATATTCATTCTATTATAGTAATAAAATAAATTTGATCAAATATAGTTTTCAAATAGCAACTTGTGATAAAATAAAGAAACAGGGAATGGCATTCGGAAACAAAATTAATTGATATAGAGGCAACTGATTTTTTCACGTTGATTTTTTTGCTCGCATATCATAATCCGAGTGGGCTGGCAAAGATTTTATCCTCTCTCTATAGTTTTTTGTGATTCTTTCAATATATATAAGTAATATATATATATTATATTATATAGTTATTATATATAGGTGGAATAAGTTAAACATTTAAATACCGAAGATTAAGCGGTTATATTTTACCGATTTTATAAATTTGCTCAATAATTCATTGGTTTACTAAATGGGAGTATTATATATAAATGGATGATATTTATTAAAGATGGAGTGAGCTAATTATGAATATAATAAATTAATATATATATATAAGCCATATACAGGACCTATGATTATTAGTATTAACGTATATAGTATATATAGAGTTATAAAAATTTAAAATATATAACTTTTGGATATATATATATATTAAAGTCATGATTAACATCGAAAAATAGAATAAAAATTGAGAAATACAACGACAATAATATATCATAAAGCAAGAGCTAATCTCTGGTCCAATATATTGCTCTGAGCATTTAGCGTAGAGTTATGTTTGTCACAGAACTCCAGAAAGGCGAGGATATCAATAAGAGATATAAGGGTATATAACAAATCAGGGTGTTGTATTTTCGTGAAACTTTTGATTAGTCGATAACATTTTATATATCAAGTGGAATTTAACAAATAATCCGAACAAGTGCATGCCGTAATCACTTTATTAGTGTGAGTTGCATAGTATTCAATTGTGTCATTAGAACACTCTGAGGTGAATGGTCCTTAGATCTATATAATTAAATTTTCGATCTTAAACACATATATAGATAAGATTGGTAATATAAATTAACCCAGAAAGTGCATGAAGCAGAATTATCCTAGGTTAGTCAGATCGTGAGGTGACAGGGTTAAGTAATACTCTAGAAGGGATAAAGGAGTGGGAGGAGTTCAAAGAGGGGTGTGTATTTAATATTGTTTATCACAAAATTGATAAATAACTGGGATATGTAACTTAAAAAGTTTGGTTACAATCCTTAATTTCGCACTACTGTCACGAATCTGAAAAATATATTCCATCGGTCATTATTTTTACCTTTTGAATTATTATCAGGATATACATTATTCTCACAATGTAATAGCTGAAAAGAAAAATATAAGTAATACCAACTACGTCAGAATCTGTAAGAAAAGTTTGTTTCTGCGCAATATGAATAGGTTGTAACCACCGCTCTGACGTCACGTCAAATGCTCGTTGTGTCAGTAAAAAGGGTGCAAATTCAGCGCCAAAAATATTTGACAAAAAATTCAAGAAAACGTTTTGAGCAAGTGAGGTAGAATACTGGTCTAACTTTGTTAAAACGAGAGGAAAGTAAAAAAAAAAAATCTAAAACCAAAAAAATAGGCAAAAATTTCATGTTTAATAAAGAAATAAATAAAATTAGAGGACTCAGATATTATACAGTATCATGAAATTAATTTCAGTATGATTCAATATTTAATTTAAAACTTAATTTTAAACTAAAATAATTAAGTTAAATAAATTTTATTATACATTATTATTTAATAATTAATTACGGAAATACCCATATTTAAATTACTTAATAAAAAAAAAATTTAAAAAAAAATCATAATTAAAAATCAATTTGTGCCTAAAAAAAAAATAAAATAAATAAAAAGGACATTAAAAATAAACAATAACCTATACTCCTCTTACACTTAAATACTATCTATCTCATTTTTCGATTCTAAAAAATTCCTTGGGTGCCTGTCCGGAAGGTTCCGCCTAGAAAAAACAAATAATTTTGCATTTAAATTTCTTCTCTTCTCTTCTTCTTCTTCTTCTTCTTCTTCTTCTTCTTCGTTCTTCTTCTTCTTCTTCTCTTCTTCTTACTTCTTCTTTCTTCTTTCTGTTTCTCTCTTCATTAATCCTCTTCATCTTCTTCTTCTTAATTTCTTTTATTCATCTTCTGCTGCTCTTTTTCTTCTTCTTCTGACTGATGAATTATTAAAATAGGACTGATATTCGATATACACGAGTTAGGGTGATTTTTCTTCTGCTTTACTTTGCTTTAACTTGCTTTTTCTTCTTCTTCTTTCTTCTTCTGTCTTCTTCTTTTTTATTATTATTATTATTATTTATTATTATTATTATTATTATTTTATTAATTATTATTATTATTATTATTTATTATTATATTATTATTATTATTATTATTATTATTATTATTATTAGCGACAATTTTTCGTTTTCACTTATTCTTCATTATTGTTTTTTTTAGTGGCACCTGCATTCACTACCCAAAAATATCTAAACAGCCTGGAAGTGAATAGATATTACCTTTATAGTGAAAAGGATGGTACTTTTAATTGATTTTAATGAAATACTTTGAGGAGAGCAATATTGAATATTGTATTTTGAGAAAATGAATTGCAACAGGCACTTACCTTAAGGCATAGTAAAGTAGATATAAGTTAAAATTATAGTACTTTCAATCCAATGTCTATAATTTTTCGGACCATCTTGTGTGTGTGTGTGTGTGTGTGGGTGGTCTGTGTGTGGTGTGTGTGTGGTGTGTGTGTGTGTGTGTGTGTGTGTATGTGTGTGTGTGTGTGTGTGTGGTTGTGTTGTGTGTTGTGTGTGTTGTGTGTGGTGTGTGTTGTGTGTGTGGGTGGGTGTATGTGTGTGTGTGTGTGTGTGTGTGTGTTGTGTTGTGTGTGTGTGGTGTGTGTGTGTGTGTGTGTGTGTGTGTGTGTGTGTTGTGTGTGTTGTGTGTGTGTGTACTGTTTTTGTCGTTTAATTTTTTTCCCATAAAAGTATAAAATCTTTTACATAGATTTCTAACATATTATCAAAGTTTATTTTTATCATCACAAATATTTTTAATGATTTAAAAAGTGAAAAAGTTTAAAGGAAAATGCCTATAATTTTTAAAAAAAATTGTTTAATGTACTTAAGTTCGAAAAGGCCTATAGTAAGATGGGGATTCCCCATCTAAGGAGTTGATGAATATTTGCCTTTGTTATAAACCAATTCATAACGTCGCTATCATTTCAACGTAGGCAACTGAAGGCGAGACTTAATTTTTCGAAAACAGCGTTGAAAATTTTGAATTTTGGATAGGGCATTATCCCAATTTGTTCGATTGAAAACCCAGCCAAGGTATTGTGTTTAATATAATGTTATACTTAGACTCGTGGTGTCATAAGAATCAAGAGGAACTGATGCCTCTTGAAGTTCGAAACTATATCTAGGCTTATATAATTATAAACGTTAGAGGTAATTTAGTACAAGGAAATCAAGATATTGTAATAATAGTGAAAATTTAAAAAAAGTATGAGTAAGTGATCTGAAAATTTATTTAAAAATCTGAATAGGAAAAATATTTGGAAATAAATCTTTAAAACGTTAAAAATTGACACCCGAGGTTGTAATAGTTTGAGCTATGTTATCGAAACATTTATTTACAAGGTGCGTTGTAAGTAAATATATTTAGATGTGGAGTTCGATAAGAATGCATGAAGTGCTAATCAAAAACATGGCAGAGTATGAATACAAAGGTGTCCATAATAATTGATTGAAAAAGAATTAGAATAGAATCATAATGTCTATCATTTGTTTTTGGTGTGTTTTTTTCGTAGTAATGATAGAAAATAATTATGTGAAATATGGCCTATAGTAGCATAGAGTTTTTTATATAATTCATGCTCAATGTGTAATTTAGCTTTTTACTCTAACATGAAAAATCCGTTTTCAGGGTGAATTTCCACAGTGAAGATTTTGTAAAGATTCTTGAAGATTATTCAAGCGAAAATGTTCCGCACGAATGCCTGCAAGATATTTTAACCAGAGGTTTAACAAATTTTTCATCTCGCGGCAGCGAAATATTGTATACTTAGTCAGGACGACGGCTTAAAATGTCTACAATGGTTTTTTTGGTGAGTACTCTCAAGTAGTCTCAAGTATATTCGGTAATTCGGAACGGAAAACGAATACTAATCCCTCAAGAAAACTTTCTTTATCCCTTCTTTCTTTATTATTTCTCAGAAATTAGTATTTCTCTTATGAAAATATTCTTGATTTGGCGGGGCCAAAAATGATGAATTATTATCTGAACTTCTGTTATACTTCTAAAATAAATGCTTCAGGGCATCTTCCAATTATTTCAATTATGATTTTTAAAATTAAATTAATTTATTTATGCTTTCAATAAAAAATTAACTGGCATAGCTTAACCGTGCGAACGCTGTATCCTGTTTATTGGTAATAAATCCTTGAACATCGAAAAGAGATGAAAAATTGTAGATTTTTCGGGGTAATATTTCTAGTGTGAACATAGAATTGGATCATTTCGTTTGGGTCAAGATTTTATTTACTTGTCTCGAGCATAACGTAAGATTGCCAAAATAGAAACGACAAACTAGAGGAAAAATTTAAATTCAATCTAGCAAACGGCAGAAAATAATCTAAGTTTAATAAGGTTACTTTTATTCTAACCTTACGGAATACAGATCGATATTGACCTTGCCTAACTTACGAAAAACATTTGAAAGAAAGATTTTGGTGAAATATGTACCATTATCACATTATATAGAGAGAAACATTAAAAATATAGAGACATCAGGAAGCTACGTGGGTCTATCGAAGCTATTCTAGTCAAACTAAACTTGATAATTACTCAATCCATGTACATGCAGCATGCCAAACCAACACCACAACCCAAGACTTGCTAACACTTTAAACAAAGCAAAGGCCAACATATGCACAAACTACTACCAAAAACAAAAACTATAGCTAAAATAAATGCTAACTATAAGATAGAAGCGATTAATTAGACTATTGTCCTCTTTATAGCATGCAGTTTAACTTTAACAGGCAACTAAAAATTCGCCAATTTGACTTAGTCATTATACCCATACATCCATATGCCCATTCAACCCTCTCTTAATTGCCGCAAGTGAGTCAGAATCAACAACTCCATGCGAAAACCCATTCCAATAATTAACAACCCTATTACTGAATGAGAATTTTCTTAGATCAATTTGGCATGCTTTCTACTTTTCTTATCATGTCACCTGGTCTCAATTCCGTAGTCCACTATAAATAATTTATTTGTCTCAGTATTATCGAGAGGTTTAATTATTTTGTAGACCTGTATCATGTCCCCCGTAAGAAATAACCTTTCTACAGAAAACATTCCTAACTTCATCAGCTTATCCTCATAGCTCTTACCATCATAGCCATAAATCATCCTTGCTGCGCAACGTTGCATTCTCTCCAGCATATCTATAGCTTTCCTTAAATAAGAGAACCAAACTTGTGAACAATACTCTAATACTGGGCTAACAGCTTATTTCTAACCTCCTTGCTCTTGTGTAGACCAGTGTAGACGTGAACATCAGTCCCACTGTTAATATTCAGGTCTACAGGCCTCAGTTTAACATGCCGCCTGATTCCGTAATCATTGATATCAATTTCAAGTTGTAACAATAACGAGAATCTTCAAGCAACATCAAACTGGCGAAGACGAGAAAAAGTCACACCGTTAATCCCACGCATTTTAGCCTCTGTTTAACGTGACTATTTTCGTCGTCTCTAATACCAATTCATAAAATAACGATTTCCTTCAAGCAACATGCAGATCGGTGGAGACAGGAACATTAATCACTCAGTTAATACTAAAGTTTACCAGCCTCAATTTAATATGCCTATTTCCATTGACACTATGTCTACTAATTGTTTTCTCTACGGCAGGACGCACAGATTACTTCAAATGAGCTTCCATTTTTGTCTCTTCAGCTCCCTGGTTACAATGGAAAAAGATTCTTCTATATATGGTATTACGTCTAAATCAATTGGCACCTCATACCACTGCTACTATATACTGTATATGGTTGGACCTGAAGGAGTGAATCACCATCAGTATGTATTTGGTAGTACGTACAATATAATGGTAGACCAAATTCCACTGCTACAAGATATATATTGGTTATCTTGGAAGAATGGAAAAGAATCAATTTCAATATAGTGATATGTTTAATACAAATGGAGGACCTCAAACCACTATCACTATATTGCCTTCATTCAAGCTGTATTCTTCCTTGTGATTCATACTTCTTTCAAATTTGCACCAGAGAATTCAACATCAAGATTCATACATTTCTCAAGGATGGTTCCTCAATCGGATGTGGAAACGCCTTCACGGATGGTTCCTCAATCGGATGTGGAAACGCCTTCACGGATGGGTCCTCAATCGGACTCAATCGGATGTGGATTCACCTTCACGGATGGTTCCTTAATCAGATGATGATTCGCCTTTAATGAAGACCACTTCATCTACTGAGCAGCAGGAACAAAAGTGCATTTCAGTGTTTAAATTTAATAATAATTTTGTTTCAAAGTGATTATGTTTAAGTAATATTTAGCGATTAATTCAGTGATTTTAGTATATAAAATTTAGTATTTATTTTTATTTCATATATATATATAGTTATATATATATATATATATATATTATATATATATATATAATATATATAATATATATATATATATTATATAATATATATATTGTAGCAGTAATATAATATATATATTATTATATATATATATTATATATATATCTATATATATATATATATATATATATATTTATATATATATTATATATATATAGATATTATATATTATATATTAGTATAGTAGTTATTGTGATTTAATGAATGTTTAATTTTTAGTGTGTGTGTGTTGTGTGTGTGGTAGTACTTTTTGGCACGTATCCATTAGGTTTTACTAGATTGTAAAAATTTTAATTTATGTTCGAACTTAGGCTAAAGTTTGCGTAAGCATAATTTTAGCATTAGTCGAAATGAAATGATATATAAACCCGCCTTGTCGAGATACTCCCTCACTAATCACTAAAATCACTAATTCAGACTTATTACCTCTCTCAGAAACTCAATCGCCCGAAAATAAGCCACCCAAGAAATTCTAATCTCAGGTAGGGAGGTAAACAGCCGGCTAAGTCACCGAGAAGCCAAATCTTCGACTCGCAAAACTCAAGAACGAAAGTCGCCGAAATAGGGAGGTAAAACATCGGGGCTAAGCACAAGAGACTTATCAAGAATTTAAGAGAGAGAGTATGTCAGCATCGGACAACTTTAACTCTTCTTTATGTTAAATAAATACATCGTTCAAAATATGGATTTTTAAATATTCCATCATTAATTTTATGTAGGGACTTGCTCTAAAAAGAAGACTCCAACTTAGCAAGAATCGCCCTATATAATTGGTGAACCCGGAGAAGCACACCCAGAACTTCAATCAGTGCCTTCTGATAAGCAAAGGAAAACAATCGAATGAAGTAAAAGAAAAAAATAATACTAAAACTTCAAATCAGTTCACTCCAAAAGATGACTCAAGCGAACATTATCGATACGTCAATACTCATTCTAAATTATTTTAGATTAATGGTCAGAAACTCATTTTTGGAGTTCACTACATAAACAGATTCCTTTTCGGATTCTAAATGGTTCTGTGCCATCTCCAATTTTGTTACAGCAACTTCTTTTCAAGAATTTACCACCAAAAGAAAGAATATGATCTTTTTCAGGTAATCTCGCTTCTTCAAATGTCCCGTAATGTTTCTTTCATACCCGAAGCTTTTGAAAAATGTTACGTACGCGTTGATCGAATCAAGAAAACATAAGAAACGCCTTATAATGGACCTTTCCTTTTGGATTCACCGATTCGATCAATGTGCCTATTAAAAATTTATAGAAAATTTGTCGCTACAATAAAGGACTAGATTTTAAGCAATCTTCGCCTCTACATATGTTACGAAGCTTTAAAAAACATGCACACATGTTTTGTATCGAATCAAGAAAACATGAAACTCCTTTAACTGACTGGACCTTTCCTTGTTATTCAACTACTCAATCGACATTCAGTGCCAAAAGAAGAAGAATTTACGTCGAACTCCAAGACTTCAAGTGATATTCTCCATGCAAACTTATGTTGCGATATATTTAATTTAAATATTTATTTATAACATTATTGTAGTTTTTATATATTCAAATATTTGTATGTATGTTTAGATCTTCGGATGTAAGCATGTAACCAGATATGCTTGTATTTGTATATTCTTTATACAAAAAGCTGGAATTGGAGATCTTTTACTCTTTTACTCATTTCCCTTGTGTTTGCTGCTTAGATAGTTCTTAACCCGGATGACATTCTTCCTTTCCGAGAATAATTACGATTGCAAAGTGTACGGTTTGCGATGTCATGGAACAGTAAATCGAAGTAATCCCAAACGACACTGGTTGATAAGGATGCCATTGCGGAATTGCTTCAACAGTTCATATTCGATGCGAATAATACTCTCAAATACGAACCTATCAACATCAGTATATATGTTGATTGTGAATTTGTGAATTTGTGCTCTAAATTACTCTCAGCTATCCTTGAGACGGCATTTAGTATAATTATTAAAACCTCAATTTTTCACGAAAGTTGCTAAAATTTCTAGCCAGTCGCATCAGAACATTTTCTATTCGCATTTAGAGTTTCTGAGTGCGAATGCAAATAATTTATTTTTGGAATTTGCGAATAGGCGAGTTCAATGCGAATATTTAATATAACAGCTCGAAATAGCTTATGATATAATATATATATATATATATATATATATAATATAGTATATATATATATATATATATATATATATATATTATATATTATATATATATATATATATATATATATTATATATATATTATATTATATATATAGTATTATATACTATATATAGTATATATAATATTTATATATATATATATTTTCTTTAAATACACCTTTTCTCAATGTAAATAGTAGGCCTGTGGGTCTGGTTAAAGTTACAACATATTTCAGCTTCATTCTTGTGATTTACAAAATTAAAAGTATCGTACGGTGTTTATTAATTTTGAAAAATTGTTTTATAATTATAAAGGTTAGTAATAGTTTTTTTTTTTTTTTTTTTTTTTTTTTTTTTTTTAATCAGTTGTCACCACCACTCACTGGCAGAGCCCTATTCATAAGGAGGGGGTGTTGCTCGCCTCAGGAGTCAACAACTTAAGGTAAATACGCAGAATGAAGTCACAGACGCATGGCTTTGAAGTGGGGGAGATTAAATTCAGCTAGGAAAACACAGAAGATGGAAGAGAAATTCCAGCAGAACAGATGTGCTAGGAAGAAGGAAGCACCCAGGATACTAGCTCTGGAGTTACCACATCAAACACACACACTCCATTGCAGATAAACACCGAAGTCTTATCTGAGGGCGACGTAAAGGTGGTAGTAATACTCGAGTGATAAGCTCCCTCGATGCACCTGCCGCTTGCGTGGTATCCTATAGAAGAAGTATGATTAAGCACCAACTATCCGCGCCGCAAAGATAGAGGGTCCAAGGGGAACTGGAAAGTACAGTAAGAGTTTATAAGCCTTTTGGCCTTTGAACTCTACCCTATTCAAAAGCCGGTGAAACCAGAGCCCCCAGAAATGACTACTACTTCCATACAAGGGCGGATGAGGCGCCTTGTATAGCTGAGCAACTGAGAAGAGGAAAAAAAGTCTCGCAGTTCTAACAGAACTAACTCCCAGTTTCTTTTGAGGCCGCCCTTAGCAACCTATTGTGATGTGAGGTTTCCAATGACATTTTTTTGTTTTATGTTATGGGCCAAGGATGTTTATATTGTCAACAGGAGAAGACGAGAGAATACGCGTCGAAAGAGATATAGGAAAGTTAGAGGGTGTCTTAGAGAAGGAGATTTGTAGGAGTTTGGATTTTTTTTAAAAGAAATGAATTTCACAAGGTTCAGACGACCCCCTCCGGAAATTCTATCCAGATCAGCGAGAAATAGAATCGGAAAGATTAAGACGAGAGGCAATTCTAGAAGTAAAAAAGATAGGAGCAGAATTGAAATGGAGTTGAAGAATGAAGGGGTCGAGTCATCGGCATATATTGAGTGAATGGAGTTTAGATGTGCAGTGGAGAAGAGTCATTAATGAAAAGTAGGAATAAATGTAAGGAGATAGGACAGAACCCTGAGTGAACACGTCAACTAATTGACAATCAAGGTATGTAAGGTCGTGCCCTCTCATCTACAACAGCCGATATTGACGATTTGAAAGAAAACTAGATTATAAGTAAGCAAAGAGAAGGAGGAAACCCAAAGGAGGGGAGCTTGGAGAGGCAGTGACGCGTGCCATATCCCGTTAATAATGCTTTGGATATGTCAAGCGCACCACGCAAAAGTCCCCGTAGTTCCTAAGGGCGGAAAACCCTAAATAGTTAAGATAGGAAATAGGAGAGAAGAGAGATCCTCGAGCGCCGAAAGCCGTATCGGCGCGATCGGAAAGGAAGTAATGTTAGTTCCAGATGATCTAAGAAATGAAGGTTGAGAAGAGGTTTTCAAAGAATCTTTAGTATAGAATATCAAGTAATAGCTATAGGGGCGATAGTTAGAAGGGTCAGGCGGCTTTCCTTTTTTCGGAATAGGTTTGGACATTGCGCGTGCTTCCAACACGAGGGAAAGTGCTAGTATTGAGACATAGAGAATATAGTTGAAATAGGGGAGGGGGGGGACATGCAGGAAGCACACTCTCTCTCAAAACACGGGGAGGAATGCCATCCGGGCCACGCCCCTTCCTAAACGTCGTAGAAGGATGCCCCATGCACTCCTGACGAATGTAATCATCAGCAATGCATAGGACACCTGAGAGAGAGAAGAGGTGGATGAGGAATGCCAGAATCGTCCAGGGTTAGTTAGAGGAAAAATAGGTAGGCCGAGAGATTGGCGCTTTTCAGTTGGAGAAATTAGCAACAGAACCATCAGAGCGATAAGCAGGAGGAAAGACAGATTTACAGAAGTTGTTAGATTAAATGTTTTGGCAAGAGGCCAGAAAGATTTGTCAGTAGGAAGAACCAAGGAGGTTAGCGCACTTTCGTTTTGATGAAAGCCCGCTTTGCTTCGTTCGTTAGAGTATCCCTTGCAACGATTATTCTATGCTAGAATGAAAATTAATGAGTGATAGGAGAACGAGATTTTTTCCACTCCCGGTACGCACTGTCTCTAGCCTGGATGGCCAGAGAAAAAGCACGATCGAACCATGGGATTATGAGGAGAGACAGATTTAGTCTGAAGAAGGAACGAACCTGAGAGAAAGTGCTAGTATTACAGCTCCCACCTTATTCGCATGATAGCTGAAGCTTCACAGAGACAAACCAAGTCACCCAATTATAGTTAGCAGTAGAAACAACTGCAAGGCCCCCAATCGGCCCGATCCAAGTGCCAGAAAAAACGACCGCATAGGGCAGGATGGGAGCTGTTGGAGAGAAAGTATTAAAATTAAAGAGATATAAGGTTGGTGTCAGATTTACCAATAGGAGCGAAGGTGGTGTCTTTATAGAGAGAAGGACTAGTGGTGAAACATAAGTCAAGTTTGTTCAAGAATTGGTTTGGGACGATCCGGAATGTGTTGGTAGGTTCTTTAATTTAGTTGCTCCAGATCGTTGATAATGCTAAATGATCGGCCTCCCCTCCCCACCTTAAATCAGTATAGAGGACCCCAACCATTCAGTGTTGTGTACATTGAAATCCCCTAATATAGGGGCCTTCAGTATTTGGATGAGAAGATATTAACAGTCTCGTGGAGAAGTAGTTTTAAGGTATTCAGGCTGGTGAAATTTGTTCTGTTTAGGTACAGTGCAGGAAGTTATTGGTGTAGGAGAGTGTTTTAAGGCACAAGACATCCGGATAAGTTAGGAGATTTCCGAGATTCTCGAGATGTGGTTTAAGGAGTGTTTTTATGTTAACATAGGCCATACTCCACCCTTTAGAGGAAATTATGAAATAAATTGTTGTAGTTGGACATATTAAACCGAGTTAGAGGATGAATTCCCAGCCATCTGGGTCGTCGATCCATACAGGTTAGGATTAGATTTATGAGAGGTGGTAGTCCACGGATGCAGAGTTAGATTGCAAGCCCACGGATGTTAGTAAAGTCGGTAGTAAGCCGCGCCTGTGCAAGCTGCATCTTTGCATGCACATTAAACAACACAAAATAACAGACAAAACAACAGACAAAAAAAACAAACAACGTGAAATCAGGTTAATATTCCCACTAAAACCTAAATTTAAACGTTCAATCGCTAAAATTAAAATCGTTTACATGTACAATTATTAAAAATACTGAAAAATCTTAAAGTAAATAAAAACACTTAACGTTCTCTTTGCACCCACAACCTCCTGTTAAAAAAAGTAATAAATTGATTTAAACATTAACCTAAATTTAAAAGGTTAAAGTACCAAAATAATAAAAATCTAATTTTAAACACTGTGAAGTACGAAATTCAGAAATTCACAAACCCAGTTATTAACTTTAAAATAAA
>JABUQX010054591.1:2500-5000 GCA_015478945.1 Trachelipus rathkii
TTTGTACTAATTTTCAAACCCCTGAAAAATGTTACCCCCCCATTTCCTTTTGCGTGTCAGGAATATCTGACCCCCCCCAAATTTTGCATGTTTGATAACGGTCATATAAGGTAATTTTTGGACATAAGTTATAAAAAAATTTTTTTTATGGTGTCGAAGTTATAAATTTTTTTTTTTAACAGTGGGGCAACTTGGAACACACCCATTGAGTTTAAAATGCATTTTTATAATAATTATTATTCTTTTTGAGACTATTTAATAGATTTAAACAAACTTATCATTAAATTAAAAATAGAAATGCCCATAGAAAGGATGAAATTTGGAGATTGCATAGAGGAGGAAAAGTAAGGAGGAGTCGGATTTGGAGCTGGCACCGGTGCAGTGTCGAGTTAGTAAATATTTGTATAATAATACAATATTGGTGTCTTTATATATGTTATTGAGCCCGTAGAATTCGAATATGAGGATTTCATTTTCGTAAAGGGTGTCTGTGGACCCCCCTGGAGGGGGTCCTCCGAAGAAAAACACATAGTGCATAGAATAGGAAGTGTTAGAGAGCTCGTATCCTCCTCAAATTTGGTATACCCCTTTCCTATGGCGTAACCTCGTCGTAAACGGGGGTGCCAGCCCCTAAAAATAGGAAATGCCTGTAGAAGGATGAAATTTGGAGAGTACATAGAAGAAGGAGAAAGGAGGCTGAGTCAGAGGAGACGGAATTGGCAACAGCAATAAAATATTAATTTAATTTAATTTAATTTAGATATCTCTAGAAATTAGTTTTAAGATAAATTTAAGTACTTACTGTCAAGAATTTAGCTTGAAATGGCCTCCCTGGATGATTTGGAACACCCGTTCCAAGTTACCCCGCATCACGTTTCTACACCTTACTACACTTACGAGCCTCCTATGAAGATAAAAACAGCAGAATGGGCAAATAAATTGCAGGTAAATATAGAACAATGTTTAAGGCGTATTTTTATTTACTTACTAACCATTTTATATAACTGCATCATAAAAATATTTTTAATCTACAAAAAAATCGTTCCAAGTTACCCCGTGTTACGGTATATATATATATATATATATATATATATATTATATAAATAAAAATATAAAAATATATATATAAAACATATATATAAAATATATATATATATATATATATATATATATATATATATATATATATATATATATATATATATATATATATATATTGAAACAGAGTCTTTTTATCACTGCAATGTTTTCTTTTTGTCCTGCTCATAAATTTTCGCTCTTCTATTACAATCGTAAAATACCAATGGAGGAAGGAGACAATAAACTTTCCAACCATTGTTCCTTCCTTGAGTTGTCTACGCAATCTAATTCCTATCCGCAACAAATTACCTGTTCTTACCTTTGTTTGTTCCTTCGTTTGTTCCTTTCCTTTTCTTAAGTGATTCCCTAACATTTCCTCCCTTGCCAAGTTTGGGCAACCCAAACTTAAAAAGAAACCAAAAGATTAAAAAAAAATCAATTATTTACTTGTGCTTCTCCATTTCCACCTACCTCGCTCCCTCTACCATATGCCATCCTTATCAATTTCCACTGATAAGCCAGATTATTTTCCATTTTCTTCTTTGAATTCTCTCTTGCCTGGTTTTGACCTCTACTAAATCCCTGTAGCTTCTTTTCTCCTTTATTGAGCAAATCCCACTTACCCAAGAGGTCACTACCCTTCTCCCTCTCCATTGGTAATATACACAAAAAAAATAAAAGGGTCCGTCCAACACTCTACGAGGCCATCAGTGAAACCGAGTCGTTTTCATCACTTCTGCAATGTTTGCTTTCATTCGGAGGATTTATATACCTTTTCGTTCTCTCTAATGTTATATACCAATCTTAAAATACCAATGGAGGAAGAGATAATACACTTTTAATTCTTAACAATATATAATTTCATAAATATAGATTACCATAGACAAATCATTTCCTTAAGAACTAAATATAAATCCATATATATAATCTTTATAGCAAATATTATCAATGCATAAAAAGAATCCTAAATTACTAAAATTACTATCATAATAATTACATTAAATCAATATTTATATGCGTCTCACTCACTTTCCTTATCGGCACAGCAATAAATACTCGAAGAGTTTCAACTAAGTTACGCACTAGAAATGTTCACGAAATCTCACTTCTGTAAGAATTCTAATTCTAGTTGAAGGCGACTTAAGCACACCGCAAGAAATCACATCTATGCGAGGAAAGTTTCAATCCACTAAGCACTGAAAAATATACCAAGAACGATCGCATATTGTTTAAAACGGTCAAAACTCTAAAAAAAATGTATCGTAAAATGTTTTGCAAGCAATTCCATATATTTTGAGAACAATAGTAAATGTCACTGTCACATAAATAAATTAAATATCATTCTTTTAGTTATTAATTTATAAATAAATTAAGTATCATTTTCTAAGTCACTAATTCAAGTTAATAAAGGTTTTTAAAA
>JABUQX010054591.1:7500-10000 GCA_015478945.1 Trachelipus rathkii
TAATACAGAATAAAAAAGAATAGCAACCGTTAAAGAATTAAGGAAATTCCTTACGTTTGGTGAGCTTTTTTTTAAAGATTTTGCAGTTTGACAAAAACGAACGCAAACTCGAACATTTTATTACGTTTTGGAACCCAATTTCTTAAAATAATATTGTAATACCATTATGTTTAAAAATGAAAACTGACTTATCATAATTTATTAAATAAAACACTTTAATTGAGGATTCTTAGGGATTCAATGTGGACCGAATTGCCCCACCCCCAAAAATCGTGGGGCAACGGTCCACGTTACTTATCGGCTTCTAACAATAATGAAATATTATATATATACAAATACAATTATTAATTTAGTTCTCATAATTAAAAAAAAATTATTAAAAATTTTTTTTTTAGAAAAAATAAATAAATAAAGTCTCCATAAACCTTAGCATTTTGAGTACCCCTGATTTTGGACCGAATTGCCCCCTATCTTTTTGCTATATATATATATATATATATATATATATATATATATATATATATATATATATATATATATATATATATATATATATATATATATATATATATATATATATATATATATATATATTATTGTGTCTGGTGTGCGGTTGCGACCACCACTGAAGAGTCCAAAGCAGCCCCCTGGGACGAAACGCCAATTTATCGTGACAACGCTTCAACTCTTCAACAGCGAACATCAAGCATCCCTCTATTGAAGGTGGTTCTCAAGTCAACTCACTTACTACCTTCATATTGGTGACCACCAGAGTGACATGTGCCAATGGAGTGGCACGACGAACACCAGCAAGCAATCATGAACACCCATCAATTCAAGTTTCTTCTGCTGGGCGCTGCTCTGTTCGGTCATCCTGTAACGCTTGTACTTGTGCTTTTCACTGCAGGTGCAGACCAACTGCACGTAAGAGTAAGAGTGGTTGAAGCCTTCTCAGTGGCTTTAATGTGTGCACACACCTGGCTCTCATCTGACAGCTGACCAATGTCCTTCCAGGTGCGCAGAGTGGGTCGCGGCATTGTCACTGGGGGGAGTTCTATGGCGTCTGGTGGAAGGGGCTGCGACCACCACCGAGTGCAGCCCCCCGGGACGAAACGCCAATTTATCGTGACAACAACTCTTCAACTCTTCAACAGTGAACATCAAGCATCCTCTATTGAAGGTGGTTCTCAAGTCAACTCACTTACTACCTTCAATATATATGTATAGTATTTATATATATATCTATATATATATATATATACGAAATATATATATATATATATATATATATATATATATATATATATATATATATATATATATATATATATATATATATATATATATATATATATATATATATATATTAGAAATCAGCAATAAGACGCTTAGTTTAATAGGTATCAAAGTAGGAGGCCTGAATTATTAAAATACTGCAAATATATTAAAGTTAATAAAATTTTTTACATAATAAAAATGGTCTTCAAGATGTTGAGAGCGTGAGCTTTCTTACTAGATCCCCTTAGATGCTTTGAATAGAAGACTGAATGAAATATTTATATAAAGATTGTTATGTGAGAAAAGTTTTTAAAATAATTAAAATTAGATTTAGTTAAACTTAGTTTTGATTTTTTTGAAAAAAGATGTGGTGTTCAAAATTTTGTTTAAGGTGGGGTCAAGAGTATGTTCACCTTGTAGTATGTTAAAATTGGAAAAGTTTTTAATGCAAAGGGATTCATGAGTTTGCGTTGTGTGGGGTCGAGTACTTGTAAAATGGGTGTCATGCCATTAATGTTAATGTTGTGATTGAATTGGGTTCTGTGTAATGTGAGTGCTGAGTTTTGTGAGTGAAGAGGTCATGTTTGTATTGGTAATGGCGTCTAGTGAAATCATTAGTTTCGCCAATGTAGCAAGAGGTACAGTTAAAACAAGGGATTTTGTACACACATTGTGAAATGTTATTGAAGGTGTGAGTAGGCGGTTTGAAAATGCGTTTTAGGGAGGATGTGTTGGAGGTAGTTAGTCTTAGAGATGTAGGTAAGGATTTAATGATTTTAATATGTGGGGTATGAGGGATTGGTAAATAAGAATAAGTGTTAATGGGGGGAATTGTAGGGGAGAGTTAGAAATTATGTTTTTAGGGTATGAGAGTTTAGTGAAGGTGTTGAAAATATAGTTGAATTCAGTTTGTAGGAAAGGAGGAGAGCAAATTCGAAGGGCTCTAAGAAAAAGGGAAGTTAAAACACCTGATTTTGTGTTGGTGGAGTGGGAAGAGAACCAGTGAATATAAGAAGGGTTAAAAGTTGGTTTACGATAAACACTGTAAAGCAAAGTGGGACTGTTATCCCAGGTAAGTAGGGTGTCAAGGAATGGTAAGGTTTTGTTGTTGGAGAGTTCAATGGTAAATTTTATGTTTGGATGGATGGAGTTGATGAAGTTAAGTATGAGAGTGGGGTTATTGGTTAAAGGTGTGGAGATAAAAATATCATCAACATAACGA
>JABUQX010054591.1:15000-17500 GCA_015478945.1 Trachelipus rathkii
TTGCAAAACTCTCCCCGCAACTGGTTTAGTTTGGTGACACACACCTTTCTAAAAGAGTGGAAGCTTCATCCAGGGATATGTCTGATTTTTGGAGTGTTTTAGAAGTGGTTAACTTTCCAAAATTTTGCTTTGAAACACAAGCATTAAAATGAAATGAAAAGTAGACATTTGTCTTCTTAATGCTGTCGCCTCAACTACTTCAGAGCTCTTTGTTGAAGTTAGGATGATTTTTGAACAGTTCAAAAATATAAATGAAATTAACTTTAACTGCCAACAAGCAATTGAACCTCGAAGACCATCTTGGGCACAGTCTTTTAACAGTTTTGTTGACCATGCAGGTTTCTGAAGAAATTTCTTTCAGTGATTGCTATCTTGGAAGACTCTGACTGAAATACCCATATATCTCATTAATCACATCATAAAAACAATCATTTCTGTAATCTCCTTTACAGAATCATTCAAGACTAAGTTAAGGTTGTGATTTGCACAATGCACATATTCTGCATTAGGCGACTTTCGCTTACTCAGCCTCTGAGTCCAATATATATATATATATTGGTTATTATTATATATATATATATATATATATATATATATATATATACATATATATATATATATAAAGAAGAAGATAGTTGTTATATATATATATATATATATAAGGTTGAGCATATATATATATATATATATATATATATATATATATATAGAGAGAGAGAGAGCTTCTCATTATGAGTTTTCATCGAAAAAGTGCTCATCCCTCTGCCCGCCGTGCGCCCTCTGGCTGTGCTGCGCCCCCGCACCGCGGCTTGCGGGGGCGTTATTTACGCCACTGTCAATTTAAAGACTCATTCGCTTACAAGAAATAATCCTCTGAAGATGTTTCAAGTATAGAGACGAAACGCGTCTGGAAATCTATGTAAATATATCTTTTTCTTCTCCTGTATATTATTTTCAAAGATTATTTTAAGGAAATTAAATTATGTACAAAATAAATATTTAGAACGTTGGAAATAAAATCAAAAACTTTTATAATAATAATAATAATAATAATAATAATAATAATAATAATAATAATAATAATAATAATAATAATAATAATAATAATAATAATAATAATAGTTCTCTAAATTTTCGACTCGACCGACTCCACTCACATCAGAATCTTCGACTCACCCGACTCCACTTGCACAGAGTTTGCGACTCCGACTCCGACTCCGGGAAAATTGCACGACTCCGACTCCACGACTCCGACTCCGACTCCGCAGCCCTGATTTTAACACTCACTCGAGTTGATGGCAATGCAGTTAATGTACTAGCTACAACTCTTAATTATTTTGGGTTACCGTGGATGGGCTGTATGATGCTCAGGTTTGGAGAGGATGACAAATCTATTTTCTCCATTTCATTCAAAGCATGAAACAATTCTATTTTAAATTTATCAACTTTGGATACGTTCTCCAGGCCACTTTCTCTTTCAATTCAGCAATGCTTGGCTTCAATATCAAGTTTCTTCTCATAATCTAAATATACACCTTTATTAATGTAGGCTAATAACTTCAAAGAATGGATGACAAATGGCAGGTCTTTCTGAAATTTCTTATCTGATTTAGATTTTGTTTATTCATTCAAACAGTTATATCAATCACTCCTATTATACACCTTTCTTCTCGCCTCTGCCAAACTTGTTCCTTTCCTTCAGACTTTCCTCTACTGACTCAATCCACTTTTCTTTGGTCTCCAAGCCGGTCGATTCCCAGCACACTCACCACTATACATTCGCTTAACCAATTGACTATCATCCATCCTTTCCATATAACTAAGCCATCTTAATACATTGTCTTTTATTCTCTCATTTCCGCCTTTCTTTACACCACACAACTCCATAACACGTTCATTCCTCATTCTATCAATTCTTCTCAGATCTAACACGCCCCTAAGATTGTCAATCTAAACAGATTGCACCTTAAATCTACACTTCTTATTCCAGACTATAAACTCACTAATATACTTTAACACCGGTAACAAACACACTCTAATGCAAATTCTAGTACCAAGAGATTTTTTTGTTACATAATATTTTTTTATTTAATTAAGAAGTTTTGTGTGAAATTGTTTACATTTTCTTTCACATTCATTTAATTTAGTTTTTTTTTTTTTTTTTGATTTGAACAGACCCTCATTTGCGATGCTTGTCAAGGAGAAAAAAGTTTCAAGGTGAAGAGTGATTTATGGAGCAGACCTCAAACATCAGGAGCGAACGAGAAAGGGTTAAAGAAAATAATTGTGATTATCTCTGTTGCAAATCTTGTAATTTAAAATTTAAAAGCAATGATATTGCAACGGTAAGAGTTGCTATTGAAGTTTGTAATAACCCTGAGCTAAAGAAGGAAATATTTTGTGCACCTGGGTCAAATTACGATGTAAATAAAGAAGATTATTTTCTTGATTGCGAAAAACAATGGAATGAGATAGTAGAAAAAAAGCAACAGTAATACTA
>JABUQX010054591.1:22500-50670 GCA_015478945.1 Trachelipus rathkii
TTTTTATAAGTTTT
The DNA here is from genome assembly GCA_015478945.1 of Trachelipus rathkii. Taxonomy (NCBI): domain Eukaryota; kingdom Metazoa; phylum Arthropoda; class Malacostraca; order Isopoda; family Trachelipodidae; genus Trachelipus; species Trachelipus rathkii. The sequence continues at coordinate 22,515 of JABUQX010054591.1, forward strand.
TAGTCAAGTTAACATCTGCATATTCAAAATCATTCTTACTAAATCTCTAGTATTTACATTTTTTGTTTACGACGGCAGGAAGTATTTATTGGGTCATCTCATTTTGTATGGTGGTTACCGTTACAAAAAAAAAAAAAAGTAAATAAATGTTTCTTCTGATTTTTTTTATTGTTTTTATTAGTTTTTTATGCAGATTCCAATATGTTTTTAAGTTTTTCTGTAGTATTTTACACATTTTTGGTGTACGGCGAGGAAGTATTTGATTGGCATCTTCAATTTGTAATGGTGGTTACCGTTAAAAAAAATTATTTTTTTTGTTTCTTCTGATTTTTTTTAATTGTTTTTTTATTCAGTGTTTTATGCAGATTCCTAATATTTTTTTATTTTTTTTCTAGCATCAACGTTTTTGTGTACGATGGCAGAAGTATTTAACCACAATACAAAATGAGAAGATGCCAATAAATACTTTCTGCGTCGTAACACAAAAACGGTTGATGCTAGAGAAAACCTAAAACATATTGGGAATCTGCATAAAAACTGAATAAAACACAATAAAAAAAATCGGAAGAAAGAAAAAAAAAATTTTTTTTTGTAAGCCAGTGTTATATAAGAAAATGAGATGCCAATAATTACTTCCTGCCGTCGTAACACAAAAACGGTCGATGCTAGAGAAAAACTAAAAATATATTTGGAATCTGCATAAAAAACTGAATAAAAAACAATAAAAAAATCAGAAGAAACAAAAAAAAAATCTTTTTTTGTTACATTGTGTAATTTGACAGCTTGTGGTTTACATTTTAGAGAAATGAATTTTTCTTTGGAGGTTGCATTTGAAAACAAGTTTAGTCTTGTGGTTTGATCAAGATTAAGTTAATAGAAATGTCTAATCAGTTGTTATCATGATGGTCTACCCTGTTTTTTTAATGAATTTGAACATTCAAAGTTTGGTGCCTTAGAGTTCGATTCTCCATTTCAAGTTCTACTGCATTGTACCTATAAATAAATATATTCATTGATAAGATTAAGAAAACTCACTTTAGGTTATTGAATCACTGAAGCACACTAGTTTTATTTTCTCCCCAAGGCTTTTAATAACAAATAACGTCCATGAGTTTCAGAATTACCTGAAATCTCAGTAATGGAACCAGATTTTGTATTAGACCATAATCCTTTTTGTTTCTAAGTCTATAAATTCAGAATTTGCAAAAGTAGAAGCAAAGAGAGTCAGACCAGGAGGTTCTCATGAAGAAGTTAAGTGCAAGGGATTTAAAGGTAAATTTAATTTATTTATTTAAGCGATTTCCGGATAGTTTCTTTGAAATGTTAATGAAAATTTTAATAAAATTAAAATTCATAGATATTTGATATTAATAATTCACTGGGAAACAATTTTGTGTATTTTTGTTGTCTATGATCCAATACTTGTTTGTGTATTTTTTTGTGCTGAATTCAAAAATTGTATTAGTTTTTGTCTTTACATGTAAGCATGGAAAAAAATTGCAAAAAAAAATTATTTTTCCTGTCAACAGAGACAGAACGGTTGGGTATACAAACAGATAAAAGATAAATAAAATTAGTGTATATATATTGATAGGATAAATAAAAAAAGATGGTGTGGTTTTTCATTTAGGAAATGTTAAAAAAAAAATTTTTTTTTTGCCTCTTTCTATTTTTCATGTGAATGGCAGCAAAACTGAACATTAGAGACAAGCACCAATATAATTTTTGGATTCAGAACAAAAAAATACATAAGAAACAAAGTCTTATATAAAAGTCAATACAAATTTTGATCCCCAGTATAATAATAATAATAATAACACTGGTGAACAAATTTTTTTTTACTTGCATTTATAAGACTTGCTTCTTATGTACTTTTTTGCTCTGAATCCAAAAAATATATTGTTGTTTGTCTATATGGTTCAGTTTTGCCACCATTCACAAGAAAACAAAAAAAAATGCAATGTTTTTTTTTTTTATTTACAATTTCATAAATGAAAAACCACTATATCTTTTTTGTTATATGTCCTATCAATATGAAATTTTCACAGCATATATATTTGGGCAAGACACACATTTTATTTAGATTATTTGTTTGTATACCCAACCGTTTTGTGTCTGTTCACTGGAAAAAAAAATTTTTTTTTTATTTTTTTTCCATGTTTACATGTGAATAGTGTCAAAAATGGACGTGACAGACGAAAAACAATTCGATTTTTGAATTCAGCACAACAAAATACATAGCAAACGAGTCATACACACAAGTAAAAAAATAAAAACTAGTTCCTCATGGCGCAGGAGGTTGAATCGCCGACTCTCATACGAGAGGACGCAGTTTCAATTCTCCGCGTAGCAGTTGGAGTTTTATCTACCTGGGGGGCGAGAATTAAAACTCGACTGCGAACACGTTGGTGGCGCTGGTTTGGGATAGCCGGCCTTAAAGTTCGATTTCCTGTAGTCCCCGTGTTACCCTCTGTAAAGGTGATAAAACACGTTAAAAGGTAGTTATAGTAGTGGTGACCCTAGTAATTGTTAATTGTCTATCTGACAGAAATGTCTAGAAACAGGAAGTTTCTCTATTACAAGGAAGAAGAGAGAAAAAACCTGACAGTGATTTTGATTCTGATCAAAAGAGACTCTTCACTTAACTTTCGACGTTAGAGTTTCCTTTGGTGGTTGTCATGAAATTATCTTTTAAGGATCTAAAAGGTATTATATTCTAATAGTTATGACATCTATGCATTTGTTCCTATAGGGATCCTACATTTAGTGCTAAATAGGAAGATGTAACAAAAGGTGACATCTTTATTAACACTTACAGGCATTTTTTTTAGGTTCCTCTTGATAAATCTTCATCACTATAACAATTAAACATTATGAAGCTTAAAATGAGTTAAAGTTCAAATACATAAAGTAAATTAATTGTGTAAAGAATAGTAAAGAAGGCAGTATATTTTCTCCCATTCACTTATCTATCTTTGGTGTCAATGCCAAATATATATATCTGCGAGACTTGTTTCCTGAATAAGATGTAAGCACACCTACAGTGAGTGATCCTGACAAGTTATGTGTCTTATCTTAGAAATTATCTCTGGTGCAGGTTCCACTTTCCAATAAATAGTAAATAGTGAGGGCTTTTGTAGACTTTATAAAAAAAAAAAATAAATATAATAAACACCAACATTTTGAAATCGTACTTGATGAAGGTACCGCTACGGTTGTTTTCGATTGTGTTAAAAAAATTATTTAACATAAGAAAGTGAAATTGATTTACAGTTTACAATCAACCCCAAAGTAGATTGATTAAGTTGACTATTTACTTTTCTTCATTAGGTTGTTTATTCACAAAAACCTATTGCATCTTTGAAGCAATTATAGATAATAGTGAATAGTGATCTTTAAATTCCTTGAAAATATGTACCAATTTTGATAGCCACTAATTACTCGATTAATAATAATAAAGATTAAGAGAATATTCTTTAAGGGTATTATATTTTGAAGTAAAAGAGGGAGCAGAATTGAAATGAGTTGAATAATGAAGGGTCGAATCATTGGCATATGAGTGGATAGAGTTAGATGTGCAGGTTAGAAGATCATTACTGAAAAGTAGGAATAAAGTAGAAGATAAGACAGAACCTTGAGGAACACCACTATTGACAGAAAAAGTAGAAGTCGCAACATCAACAACAGCCGATATTGAGCGATTTGAAAGAAAACTAGACATAAGTAAGCAAAGAGAAGAAAGAAACTCAAAGGAGGGGAGCTTGGAGAGCAGTGACGCATGCCATACCCGGTCAAATGCTTTGGATATGTCAAGCGCCACCATGCAAGTCTCCCCGCAGTTTCTAAGGGCGAAAAACTATAAATCAGTAAGATAGGAAAGTATATCGCCAGTAGACCTCGAGCGTCGAAAGCCATACTGGCGATCGGAAAGAAGTGAATGAGATTCCAGATAATCTAAGAAATGAGAGTTGAGAACGGAACCAGATTTTGTCTTAGACCATCAGCCTTTTTGTTTCCAAGTCTATAAATTCAGAAATTGCAAAAGTAGAAAAAAAGAGAGTCAGACCAGAAGGTTCTCATGAAGAAGTTAAGTGCAAGGGATTTAAAGGTAAATTTAATTAATTTATTTAACGATTTCCGGATGGTTTCTTTGAAATGTTAATGAAAGTTTTAATAAAATTAAAATTCATAGATATTTGATATTAATAATTCACTGGGAAACAAATTTTGTGTATTTTTGTTGTCTATGATTCAATACTTATTTATGTATTTTTTTTGTGCTGAATTCAAAAATTGTATTGGTTTTTTGTCTTTATGTAAGCATGGAAAAAAAAATTGCAAAAAAAAATTATTTTTCCTGTCAACAGAGACAAAACGGTTGGGTATACAAACAGATAAAATAAAAATAAAAGTGGTTTATCTTGCCCAAGTATATATGCTGTGAAAATTTCATATTGATAGGAGGATAAATAAAAAAGATTGTTTTTTTTCATTTATGAAATGTTAAAAAAAATTTTTTTTGCCTCTTTCTATTTTTCATGTGAATGGCAGCAAAACTGGACCTTAGATGCAAGCACCAATATAATTTTTGGATTCAGAGCAAAAAAATTCATAAGAAAAAAGTAATATATAAAAGTCAATAAAAATTTTGTTCCCCAGTTTAATAATAATAATAACACTGGTGAACAAATTTTTTTTGACGCATTTATAAGACTTGCTTCTTATGTATTTTTTTGCGCTGAATCCAAAAAATATATTGTTGTTTGTCTATATGGTTCAGTTTTGCCACCATTCACATGAAAACTAAAAAAAATGCAATGATTTTTTTTTTTTTTTACAATTTCATAAATGAAAAACCACTATATCTTTTTTGTTATATGTCCTATCAATATGAAATTTGAACAGCATATATATTTGGGCAAGACACACATTTTATTTAGATTATTTGTTTGTATATCCAATCGTTTTGTGTCTGTTCATTGGAAAAAAAATTATATATTTTTAATTTTTTTTTCCATGTTTACATGTGAATAGTGTCAAAAATGGACGTGACAGACGAAAAACAATTCGATTTTTGAATTCAGCACAATAAAATACATAGCAAACGAGTCATACACACAAGTAAAAAAATAAAAACTAGTTCCTCAATGGCAGCAGGAGGTTGAATCGCGACTCTGCATACGAAGAGGACGCGGTTTCACATTCTCCGCGTAGCAGTTGGAGTTTTATCTACCTGGGGGGGCGAGAATTAAAACTCGACTGCGAACACGTTGGTGGCGCTGGTTTGGGATAGCCGGCCTTAAAGTTCGATTTCCTGTAAAAGGGATAAAACACGTTAAAAGGTAGTTATAGTAGTGGTGACCTTAGTAATTGTTAATTGTCTATCTGACAGAAATGTCTAGAAACAGGAAGTTTCTCTATTACAAGGAAGAAGAGAAAAAAAAACCTGACAGTGATTTTGATTCTGATCAAAAGAGACACTTCACTCAACTTTCGACGTCAGAGTTTCCTTTGGTGGTTGTCATGAGATTATCTTTTAAGGATCTAAAAGGTATTTTATTCCAGATCTTAAGATAAAAAATAAAGATATAGGAGTTAATATTATTTTTATTGTTGTTGTTGAATATATATGACATCTATGCATTTGTTCCTATAGGGATCCTACATATAGTGCTAAATAGGAAGATGTAATAAATAGGTGACATCTTTATTAACACTTACAGGCATTTTGTTTTTCTCTTGATAAATCTTCATCACTATAACAATTAAACATTATGAAGCTTAAAATGAGTTAAAGTTCAAATACATAAAGTAAATTAATTGAGTAAAGAATGCAGTATTTTTTCTCCCATTCACTTATCTATCTTTGGTGTCAATGCCAAATATATATATATCTCCGAGACTTGTTTCCTGAATAAGATGTAAGCACACCTACAGTGAGTGATCCTGACAAGTTATGTGTCTTATCTTAGAAGTTATCTCTGGTGCAGGTTCCACTTTCCAATAAATAGTAAATAATGATGGCTTTTGTAGACTTTTAAAAAAAAAAATAAATATAATAAACACCAACATTTTGAAATCGTACTTGTTGAAGAATATTATAAGGTACCGCTACAGTTGTTTTCGACTATGTGTTAAAATAAATTATTTAACATGGCAAAGTGAAATTGATATACAGTTTATAATCAACCCCAAAGTAGATTGATTAAGTTGACTATTTACTTTTCTTCTTTAGGTTGTTTATTCACAAAAACTTATTGCATCTTTAAAGCAATTAATGATAATAGTGAATAGTGATCTTTAAATTCTTTGAAAATATGTACCAATTTTGATAGCCACTAATTACTCGATTGATAATAATAAAGATTAAGAGAATATTCTTTAAGGGGAAATATATTTTGAAGTAAAAGAGGGAGCAGAATTGAAGTGAGTTGAATAATGAAGGGTCGAATCATTGGCATATGAGTGGATAGAGTTAGATGTGCAGGTTAGAATATCATTACTGAAAAGTAGGAATAAAGTAGAAGATAAGACAGAACCTTGACGAACACCACTATTGACAGAAAAAGAAGTCGCCCCATCAACAACAGCCGATATTGAGCGATTTGAAGGAAAACTAGACATAAGTAAACAAAGAGAAGAAAGAAACTCAAAGGAGGGGAGCTTGGAGAGCAGTGACGCATATGGCATACCGGTCAAATGCTTTGGAATATGTCAAGGATAATATATCACCCCGCAAGTTTCTAAGCGGCGGAAAACCATAAATCAGTAAGATAGGAAAGTATATTGCCAGTAGACCTCGAGCGCCGAAAGCCATACTGGTGATTGGAAAGAAGTGAATGAGATTCCAGATAATCTAAGAAAGAGTTGAGAACGCAAGTCATAAAGAAACACCAACCATACCGCCCCCTTTATACCCTTAAATGAGAACTCGTCACAGTTATTGCGACGGACCCTTAATATGGCATCTCGTCAATGTAGGATTCATCCCTTGACCGCAGGTTGACCACAACCCATACCCCTTCAAAAAAAACCGTTATTGACTCTATTATGTACCTTTCTTCTCGCCTCAGCAAACAATATCTCACAACAACACTATATATATATATATATATTATATTTTATATATATATATTATAATATATATATATATTATTATAAATATATAATATATAATATTATATTATATATTAATATATATATATATATATATATATATATTTTTTCTTTCTTTTTTCCTTTCACCCCAGAAAGGATTCTTCATCCTTGTCAGCCGCGCAAGCGTCTTTCTTCAGACATCCCTTCTGCTGCACTTTTCCTCTTCTCTTTAGCACTCTCATGTTTGGTAGCTGACATCTTTCCAGAGAGTCCTCCAACGACTCCGCCCATCTCTTCTTCGGTCTTCGCCTTGGTCTTCTGCTCTTTTGTCCATTCCCATCTTCTTTCGGCATTCTGTCCTGCTCCATCTCCATCCTCATCTCTATCTCTCTCCACATTCATCTTCAGTATCATCTTCCTCCTATATTTTCTCTAATTAACTTCATTCTTATTCTGTCCTCTCTATTCTTTCAATCATAGTTATTAATACGCTCATCTCTGCGCTTTGTATTTCTACTTTCCTTTCTTCTCGTTGTGTCCTGTTTCGCTAACGTAAATGCAGCGTGGAGTCAGTTATAGCTGCTTAAACAATCACTTTTTAACCTCTAATGCCGATGTTTTTATTTTTCATCAAGGGGTATAATTTCCCTTCATAACTAATCCATACTTTTTTATTCCTCTTGTAAATCCTCCTCATTCCTCCTTCTTAAAACATCCTCTGAGATAATTGCCAGGTATTTACCGGCTTCACCTCCTCCCTCTCACCAACATCCTCATCCCTCCTCATTTCCCGGTTATTGTTAATAGCTCTGTCCTTCTGTACGTTCATCCTCATCCCTAGCTTCCTCCATCTCCCTCCGAAAAACTCACACCTCGTCGATCGTCTCCTCTTCTCCTCGTCAACATGCAGATCGTCCGCATATGCATTATGTCCTTCAATTCTCCCAGTCTCTCCCTCACTTCCCTTATCACCACGTATATAATATAATATGCAGTGGCATATACATTATATTATATATATATATCTATATATTATATATATATATATTATATATATAATATATATATTATATAATATAATATTATATATATATTATATATATATACATATATATATATATTATATATATATAATATACTATATTAGTATAATTTATATATAATTATATCATATCAAATGAGGGAGAAGAAAATAAATTGTATTTAGGTTTTATCGGTTTGCAACAGGCGTACGTACAGGATTAATAAGGAAAGTCTGTGCAGGTGTTAGTGATATATGGTGTTGGTGGTAAGCTCTGAATGGAATCAAAAGTATGTGTGACAATAGTGAATCGCGTGTGTAAGGATAAATGGAGAGAAAGGGGATTGGGTTTAATATTAATAGCGGAGTGAGGCATGGTGTGTTATCTGTTATGTACCTTCCTCTGGTTATTTAATTTGTATACGGATGGGATTATGAAAGAGTTAGAGGTATGGGTGGGGCAGGGGATGGTGTTAGAATGATGGAGAGTGGAGGGTGCCATACCTATTATGCGGGGATGATTTGATTTTGTGTGGCGAATCTGAAGAGAGTTTGAGAGGATTGGTAGAGAGATTTGGCAGTGTGTATAAAGAGGGGGTTGAAAGTAAACGTAGAAAAGAGTAAGGTTATGGTTGTGAGTGAGGACAGTCCTGAGTGTGAGTTATGTTAGATGGTGAGCAGCTGGAACAAGCGTCTGAGTTTAAATATTTAGGATATACTGTATGTTGGATGAAAAGGGAACGGATGATGCAGAGTAGTGGGAAAGTTGTGAATGGCAGGAAGGTGGCTATTTGCTTTGACACCCGTCCCGCCCTCGTCCTTATTCACCGGAGGTTGTTGAATGCACTATAATATCTTGAACACCTACTACAGGACCATGTTATGCCTTTTACTCTGTTCATAGGGAACAACTTCCAAGTAATGCACGATAAATCTTGCATACACACGTTGCAAGGACTATTACGAACTAAATTCGCGTTATTGATGTACAGGCGCCTTACTGCCCCCACGAAGCCCTGATCGAATACCTTTCGGACCGCCTCAAGGAGTTCGTTCGACGATCTGCTCCCGCACCTCTTACCATCCACTAGCTCGACCGTGTCATGATTGCAGTATAGGATAATATATCCCAGGAATACATCCGAACCTTGACGTACGCAGGCTACCATCAGAGTCAATCGATGTCGTATTATTAGTTACACTTACGGGTCGTTTACCCGTTATACAACGGTTAAGACGTTCACCAGTTGCCCTCATAGGTAACAACGTGTGTATGTTGTATACTGTCACGAAATAAACATATTGTACAGTGTCTCACAGGTTTCTCTATCCCCATCATCATCCCCTTGTACATACATCGTTTGGTGTTATTACACATACCCTGGCGACAGTGAGACATGCTATATTTCGTACGTGGTGCGATAATTTTGAACAAGGGTTTATTTACCCGAGACCAAGATTTCTATAATCTACTATTATAATATTCCTTTATAGTTTTTACATATTTTATATTTCCTCTAGTTCCTTCTTTTTAATTCTGCATCTCAATATTAAGCCATTTTTTTTTACAATTCTGCTTGGGTGTTTCTTCGGTTCAATTACCAGTGCTTCCCATAAACCCCTTGGGGTTCATTACCAGTGCTTCCCATAAACCCCTTGGGTTCTTCTTCCCACATTGTTCAGTCTGTGGTTCCCTTCAGATATGATAAAAGACACATTTTGAGAGTGGCTTAGATATATCTTTCACATAGTATGAAAACAAGCTTTTCAGTAAATCAAAATAACATTAGTTTTTCACATATATATTACCTTTCAGATTTGTTTTACTACCATTCAGCTTTCTCACTTCTGTGGAGTAAAAACAATCATTTTAATAATAATAATAATAATAATAATAGGTTGGTTTACAGGGACATAATATTGAGAGCAGTTAATATTTTATGATTTTTAAGTATTTTTTTTTATTTTCTTAAATTTACTTTTTGGTTAGTTTCATTGTAATTTATATTTGACAGATATATTTCGAAGGTGTGAGAAATTACTCTGACTTTAAAGAATACCTACTCCAAATCAAAGAAGAAGAAGAGAGGGAATTTTCTGGAGAATGTACTTATGAAACCAATTGGAAAGAAAATTTAAACAAACAGGCAAAAAAGAACAACAGTACTAATAATAATAAAAACCTTTTATTGAAGCATAACCAAGTAAAACGTTTTAGATGTTCTTAATGCAGTTATGAAAGTAATAATAAAAATTGAAAGTATCATTTGTTAACACACAAAAATAAAATTATTTAAATGTTTGCAATGCATCTATGGTAGTAATGATAAAAACACCATAAAAAGACATGTGTTGCTACACACACAGACATCAAACTATATTATTGTGTTGACTGCAGTTACTCATGTATTGAAAAGCATAAGTTAAGAAGACATGGGCTAAAGCACTGCGAAATAAAATTGTTCAAGTGCTGTAAATGCAGTTATGAATGTAATCATAAACACCTCTTTAATTCCCATTTGCTAAAACACAAACAATCCTGTAATCAGAGGCAAACGAATTCCTGTACATGTTCTGAGTTAAAACAGACACAAACACAATTGTTAAAATGTTCTAAGTGTGAATATGAGACTCATCGTAAACAAAACTTAAAAATTCATATGTTAAATCACAACAAAATAAAATTGCTTAAATGTTCTGAGTGTGAACATGGGACTAATTGTAAAAGAAGCTTAAAAATTCATGTTAAAACACAATAAAACAAAATTGTTAAAATAATCTGTATGTGATTATGAATGTAATATGAAAAGTAATTTAAAAATCCGTGTTAAAACACAGCTCGCCAAAATTGTTTAATTAAATGTTCTGAGTGTAAATTTAGAAGTAAATATAAAACACAAATGAAAATCCATTTGTTAAACAATCACTTGGGAAGAAAATTGTTCAGTTGTTCTGAATGCAATTATGAATGTAACGATAAAAGGACGAAGAAAATCCATGTGCTAAACGATCACTTGGGAAGAAAATTGTTCAGTTGTTCTGAATGCAATTATGAATATAACTATAAAAGGGCGTTGAAACTCCATGTGTTGCGACATAATAAAATCATGCCATAGGTCTAAGGTTTAGACCTGCATGAAGAATTAAAACCTCTAAATAGAGAGATAGGGAAAAAATGACACGGTTTAAATGCTCAGATTACAATTATGGATATAATTACAAATATCAGTTATAAAGCATGTATTAACTCAGTTTTAGAGACTGTCCACAAAATGAGGAACATGATTTAGGCAGCTTAAATTGTAAGGTCTCTGAGAGGGATAAGTTACAGATATATGGCTTGTAAACCTTACATCTTTTATAGGAACCTGAGCAGAATGTTTAACAACAATGGACGGAAGTGTAGAAGATCCATGGAGGCGAAAGATTCACGAAGTAGATAGATTTATAATTGTATTCATTCTCAATTTACAAAGGATTAACAGAGTTAACACTGACTGTATAGATGTTAAAAATAACATAATTATTAAAGACCAAAAGGTACTGTAGCAGACACATTCTTTGTTACACTAATGAGCGATTAATGATCAAATAGGAATGATAATGTGATCAAAATCAGAAGAAGAGAGCAAAAGAATGCATGCATGTTTCTTGTTATAATTATAAATTTTGTTTTCTGCGTCGTTCTATCTGACATAAAGTTTTTTTTATTCATTAAAATGATAAGACGCAATGAATTGGTAAATTTTGTAGATGCCGAGGGAATTTGTTTTCTCTATTCCGGTTGATATATTAACATTGTTAATCATGTTGTTATTAGCATTCCATATTTTCATATTTATATTTAGTGTCTTTTATTCTTATATTAATTTAAATAAAAATAATGATTTATATTATCTTTACTTAATCCATGAATGGATTAGCATTTAGTCACTTTTATATATATATATGATTATATATTATGTATATAGTATTATATATATAATATATAGATATATATATAATATATAATTAAATATAATATAATATATAATATAATATATATATTATATATAATATATCAGTAATATAAATATAATTATTATATATATATATATATATAATATATATATAATATATATATAGTATAATCTATTATATATATATATATATATATATATTTAATATATATATATCATGATAATATAATATCAGAATATATAATATATATATAGTATATATATATTAATATATAGTATAATAGTAATATATATATATATAATAAATATATATATATATTTATATATATTATATATATATATATATAAATAAAATATATAGATATATATATAATACATAATAATAATAATAAACTATATTTATTTGTATATATATAATATAATATATATATATATAGATATATATATATATAGTAATATATATAATATATATATATATATACAAATAATTATAGTATATAAAATAATGATAGAATATATATATATATATATATAATTATAATATATAATATATATATATTATAAAGTATATATATATTTATTATTCTTTTATTATTATATATTTATTCCCTGCTACCGATTATTTCTTCCATCTTCCCTCACGTCCGGGGGTTTTCCCTCATGGCTGGCATTTGTATCATGGTTGGGCGGGAGAGTAAAATGCTCGTGGCGCCAAAAAACTTCGGATACGTCGAATCCAACCCCGCGTACTGTTTCCTTAAGGTTGTTCAATCCATTCTGCAGCAGGAGTCCACGCTCCTGTAAAGAGGTGGCCTGCCTCGTTTGCGTCTGGGCCATACCATTCTCCACCATATGAATTTCTTTATGTCGCTGGGGGTCTTCCACGACCTGCCACGGTTTAATTGCCTTCCTCCAATCGGCATCTCACGTCCTTCGTTTATCGTTTCGCATGATATTTTATCGAAATAGCAATCCTTGAAAAGTTTGGTTGCATCGTTCTTTTACTAATGTTCCAGAGAAGTTCTCCGAGATCATTCTCTCTTTTTGTAATGTTTTACTAGGTGTTTTATTTCAACTTTACATATTGTACAAGATCTAACCATCTCGGCTTTGTTCCTCTTCCGTTCCGTTAGGGATTTCCCTTGTCGTTAATGAGTATTATACTAACACCGTATGCGCATTCATTGTGTGCTTGTGGAGGTCCCTGTACATCTCACTCAAAAAAAAAAAATATTCTTCTTCTTTCTCCAAAAACATCACCTTAGGTGCTACATCACTGGAAACAGAAAAGTAGTAGAAAGAATTTACACAAGTCGAAAAAACCCAGCCTTACCGCCTATTAGAACTCGTCGCAGATCAGAAAAATCCACCCGTAATCATCACTGACCCGACGATTATCATCAGGAAACCTCAATATAGCATCTCGTCATTATTTAGTGGGAGTCATTCCCTTGCGCCCAGTGTGCCCAAACTATACTCCCTCAAGAACCCCGCCATTTACACTCTATTATGCACCTTTCCTTCTCGCTCTCTACACAAACTCACAATTTCTTCTTCCTCCAGCATTCCTTTTGCACTGTACATCAAATCACTTTTTTCTTATAGGTCTCTCAGCCGGTCTATTCCAGCTACACACTCATTACTTACACATCCGCTTAAATTAACCGTCTATAATATCATTTACATTATCTGCACATGATCTCTGCGACCTAAAACCACTATAACCAAAACAAATACTTTCCAATCTCATTCTCCTACACCTTATCCCTTCTCTCACACCATACAACTCTCTAATACGCTTCACTTCTTGCTATTCTATCAATCTACCTACTCACCTAACAACTCAATTTAAGATGTCTATCTGCCCAACCACATTACTTGTAGATCTATACCTCTTGGAGTCGGCTATCCAACCATAATCTTCACTACTATACCATTTACACATAAGCAACAAAGCCTCATTGTAAGATACACTGTATATCGACAAAAATCGAGATACAATATTCGACACCATTATTTTCACTTCTTGTGTACTATTTCTTCATTAATATACAAACAGGTTTCCACAAACGGGTTCACATGTAAATAGAAATATTATTGAACGATTTAAATTTATTTTTTTAATTTTAAAAGAGTCCCATTCATTCCTATGCCTACTTTTACAACAACAACCAGGATGATAACATCTTCTAGCAGACTCTTATTTTTGAATATAATGGATTAGTCTCTTCCCCCAATAATCTATCTCTACCAATCCCAAACTGTATCTGCTTGAGCAACCTCTTCTCCCCCTTCTCATGCAACAATCGGTCGAAGGCGGTGACGGCTAATACTTTATTAGACACACCTCCCCAACAAGGATAGCGATAGAATCTTTTACCATTATAGAACTTCCTTGTTTCCACCGCGGCAGCACCCCCGGATACGAGGGTAACGGTGGTGTTACTACGCGGCAGGAAAAGGGAAAAAAATTCAGTATTCATAACTTTCTTGGATATTGGTTGCAACCTAACCATTTTCCATCTCTTAACTGTGATAACATGGTTATTGGGGAGAATAGGCACCATCCGATTGTTAGTGAAGTCGACTGCCATCCAATTTTGGAATCCTGTCCTCATCCTCCTATTTTTGTCATAAAGTGCGTCTCCATTCATGAGGTGTCCGTGAGTATAAGGCCTATCACAGCCCGTGGCCCCACTACGATTTGGGGTACTCCATTCATACTTTCCTCCTTCCGGTATCAACCACCCTCTTAGTTTACTATCAAGAACGTGACTCCGAACAAAGGGATGGCTTTCCCCCAAAAGATCGTAAAGATAACAATCAGGGTATTGAACGGGAATCAGTTGCAAATAGTTTTGACCATAGTCATCAGCCCAAATCCCCTAGGGGCGACCCCGCCGCTGAGAGTATAATGGTCACTATTCATGTTTAAATTTTTGAGCTTTTCATTTACTGTGGAATCTTTGATGTCGAGGAACCACTCGATGTACTCTCTAATACGTGGATCTAAAACTACTCCAGTCTGTAAGCAGAATATACAATCAGAAGTTATAGATTGAGTATACCACAATGTCTGATATGTGCAGGCATAGAGCCTATAACACTTCCGGAAAACTTCGCTGACCATTAAGTAATCGTTCTTAAAGCGGGGTGAATGGTCAATCCGAATCCTTTCCCCGAGACCTAAAATAATTTGGTTGTTTAATTCATAGGTGTTTCTAGAACTAGATCCCATGTACTCTCTACGGTGGTCTTTCAGTCATTCTGGCTTTCGATAGCTAATAAATCGTATCTCAGGCCTTCCTGACATATGGAAAGCTCCAGGGCATTTTGTCTCTGCTGGGCGGTGGTACGTTGAATTCTCCCTACAGTAGAACATATCATAGGGCTGCCCCGAATAAGCAACTTCCAGATATCTTCTATCTTCAAACTTTCCTCCGCAAAAAGGGTTAATTCACACATGTTTGTATAGAATGATAAAATTTCTATAGGTTTTATTTGGCGTGCCCAGCTGTTTAAATAGTCACAAAGCCCAACCCATTCTCCTTCTCCTCTCCAGTCTGCGTCGAAGTGAATGTATTTCCCGGGTTGGCTACTAACGGTTGGTAGAAACCCAAATTTTGAAATTAAACATGTTGCCTGATTCATCTAGTCCTTTGACTTCTGCTGCTTCGCATCTAGGCAAGATTACATATAGTTCTACCTCTCCCGGAATATTGATCAAGCCTCCGTTCCAATTATAAAAACAAGGCCTAAAATCACCTTGATGTCTACCTGTAATTTGATCTCGAGTATTTATCCAAAAACCCAAGTTGGCGTAGAGCCAAGCAGAGTATTAATATGAATAAAAACAAATTCTTGGCTTAATTCACTGTCTCCCAGGGAAAAAGGAAAATAAATTACCCTGCCCTTAAAGTCTGGTGGTATTTTTGTTTGGCTAGTAGAAAACCGTAATTTGCCTGTGTTCATTCCTTGAAAAGAAAAAAATCTTTCTCCTAGATCGTCAATGCAGTTCTCTTCTGCAATACAACTTCCGTTCTCACTCCTACACAGGATTTTATTAAATTCCACCCAAGGACATAGCCCTTCTAGGTCATGTAATATCTTGTCCCCTGCACTGCCTTCCAGAGTCATCCATCGGTGAAACAGGGATGGTTTCAACATCAGTAGGTCATTATTACAATAGTTTTGAGTCATTATAGATCCCTGGTAGACGTTATCATTACGCAAGAAGACATTGGCCCACACCATGCCGTTATTGGGTCTTATTGAATAATGGGTGGACAAATTGTCCTCAATAACTCTTCCGGGATAGGTGACAGTGACATCTTCTCTGTCTTGATCTACGGCAACAGTATCCATAACAAGGATATTAACGTTTTCTTGTATTGAACGGTATCTCTGAAAGCCCAGATTATTAAAATTGGGTAGCTGGACTCCCCTCATGCGCCACGGAAAACTCAAGGCACAGAGCTAAAGCGGATTTTGTATGCTGTCTATTAAGATACCATTCCTTTTATTTCGAACTATGGGGAGTACGGAGCCATTCCGGTTGTAAGTAACATTGCTGATCATATCGAATTCTATAATCATTTGGGCTCCCGTTCCCCTAGCCCAAGGCAATCCTCGAAAAGGTGCCCTGAGAGGTGTAAATTCAAAGTAACCCCCATGCCATCAGTAATGGTTATTTGTCCCAATATAGACCCAGGCCGATGTCCACGGCAACGTAGGCCCCTTAATTGTCATGATATAGTTTGAACATCATTATTCCAAATTATCAGTATAGAGTGAAGCCAAGGCACTTGGACAGCTCCGTGGTCCAAGGGCCGACGGTTTGCCCAGCTCAACACCCGTTCCAACTTGTTCCTTTACAAATATATAATATATAATATATATATATATATATATACTATAATATATATAATACTAATATAATATATATATATAATATATATATATATATATTATATATATATAAAAGAAACAGTTAAAACTTTTCAAAGCTTTCACACTTTTAAACTGTTAGGGAAAACGGGCGAAAGTTTTTTTTTTTATATAATTAGTTGTCACCACACTCACGGGCAGAGCCCTACTTCAAGGAGGGGGTGTTAAACACATCACAAAAGCTCACCAACTAATGCAAATTACGCAGATTGAGCACAGACGCAGGCTTTGAAGTGGAGGGAGATTAAATTCCAGCAGGAAACACAAAGATGGAAGAGAATCCACAGAACAGACGGGTGGCTAAAGAATGAAGGAAGCACCGCCAAGCGTACTAGCCTGGATTACGATAATCCACACCAAAACTCATGCGCAGACACCCCACCCCGTTGTGCTACGCGGACGCCGTAAAGGTGGTGGTACACGCGAGTGATAAGTCCCTCGAGCATCTGCCGCTGCGGTACTATAGAAAAGAGTAAAGCACCAACATCCGCCGCAAAAGATAGAGGTCACAAGTGAAGTAGGTGGTACGCGAGTGGCAAGTGTCTTTTGGCCTTTGACTCGACCCATGTCCAAAAAAGCCGGGTGAAACCACGAGCCCCCCCAGATATGAGAGGCAGTACTCCACTACAAGGGGATCATGAGCGCCTTGATACCACTAGAGCTACTGTGAGAAAGAAAAAGCTCTCGCAGTCTAAACAGAATTCCCAATTTCTTTGAGGCCGCCCTAGCAAACATTGTGATGTGAGATTTCCAAGACTTTTTTTGTTAATGTTAAGGCAAAGGATGTTATATTGTCAACAGAGAGACGAGAGAACCGTCGAAAGAGATAGGAAAGTTGAAGGGTTTAAGAGAGGGAGATTTGTTGAAGTTGGTTTTTAAAGAATTAGATTTCACAAGGTTGAGACGACCCCACCCGAAATTCTATTCCAGATCTGCCCGAGATAGAATCGGAAAGGTTAAGACGAGAAGGCAATTCTAGAAGTAAAAGAAGGACAGAATTGGAAATGAGTTGGAAGAAGATGAAGGAATGAAGTCATCGGCATACGAGTGGATAGAGTTAGATGTGCAGGTGAGAAGAAGTAGGAATAAAAGTAAGACTAAAGTAGGAGATAAGACAGAACCCTGGAGAACACCACAATTTGACAGAAAAGAAGCCGATAATTTGAGCGATAAAGACAGAGAAAACTAGACAGTAAGCAAGGAAGGAGGAAACCCAAAGGAAGACTGGGAGAGCAGTGACGCGTGCCCATACCCGGGTCAAAATGCCTTTGGATATGGGTCAAGCGCCACCACGCCAAGTCTCCCATATCCTTAAGGCGGGGAAAACCATAAAATCAGGTTAAGATAGGAAGTTATGGCCAGAGACCTCGAGCGCGAAACCTACATGTGCGATCGGAGTATGCTAAGTCGTGGCTGAGCATGGCGGAATGTGTCCGTGGTATCAGAAGAAGTGAATGAGATTCCCAGATGGTCTAAGAATGAGAGTTGAAGGGTTTCAAAGATCTAGATAGAATACAAGTTGAGAGCCTGAAATGGCCAGATAACAATACGATCGAACCATGGATTTTGAGAGAAAAAGATTTAGTCGAAGAAGAATGAACCTGCTCATTCCATCAGTGATTACAGCTCCAACCTTATCGGCAGGAGCTGAAGCGTCACCAGAGTCAAAGCAGTCATTCCAATTATAGTTTAGACGTAGAAGCAACGCAAAGGCCCCCCAAATCGGCCCGATCCAAAGTGCCAGAGAAAAAAACGCGATAGGGCGCAGGATTGGAGCTGTTGAGAAGAAAGAAAGTATTAAATTAAGAGATATAAGGTTGTGGTCAGATTTACAATAGGAGCGAAGGTGGTTGTTATTTAGAACGAGAAGGACTAGTGAACGTATTTTAACATAAAAAATAATATGTGAAACATAGTCAAAGTGCTTGTGCATTGAAATGCCAATTCAAAAAGCAGGAAAAGTGAATTTGTTACTAATAGTTTTAAAGAGAAGTGGTTTTAGGACGATCCGGAACGTGTGTGTGTTCTTTAAATCGATCTTAAGTTTTTAAATGAAATTTCAATGTGCTCCAGATTTGTTGATTCGTAATTTGATGATACACTAACTAAAATAGTTTACATTCGGCCTCTCAGTTCCGGCGAGCGTCTAGAAAAACCATTGCCCTAGTTAAATGTAAAAAAAAATTTGTATGGATAACTTTCAACACCCAATTTAACGTATCTCCTAGTTCTTTTTAAATTTCATGCTAATCCGTTACTATAGAATTTTCCCCTAAAATAAGAGGGACCCTCCCAGTATTTGGATGATGGAAAGAAATAGAACTCTTAAAATACGATTTTTCCTAAATTTTCAACATATAATTTACCCAAATAAGTATTTGGTTCAAATCTCTCTTAAAATTTAGTTTTTAAGGGTATTAAAAAGTATTAATTAAAATATAACAAGCATAAATTATGAAGAGCCCCATATATGTGTTTCATTGGAGAAAAAATGCTGTAATTCACGGTAAAAGCAGAATATGGAAGGAATTTATTAAATAGTTTGTTAGGTGTCTTAAAATTGATGTTTTTTTAATGAAATTTCAATATTGTTTTTATTATACCCAAATATTTCATTAGTTGGTTGGAAAACCTGGGTATTGTTAATAAAAACAAATGTAGTTCTAACTAAGCACAAGATTATTCTAAAATACTGCTCTTTTGCAGTATTTGAGAATATGGTAACACCATTACAAAAATGAAATAAGTAGAATTCCTTTACTTAAAGACACAGATACGATCAAGAATGTTCCCCGAATATTGTCTAGTAAGATAAGATTCTTCAAACATTTGGAGAGAATTATCTTGTGGTATAAATTCTCTTAAAATTGAGGAGTTTTTTAACGGTATTTTCCAGCATTTGAAAAAAATTAATGGTGTTGCATTGAAATTGCAATTTCAAAAAGCAGGAAAAGAGAATTTATTAATAGTTTAGTTGTGTTAAAATTGGACGTTTTATGAAATTTCAATATTTGTTTTTATATACCAAATATTTCATTAGTTTGAAAACCGTTTTAATAAAAATTTTTAACTTCCTAAAATACGCTTTTTCTTAAATTTTTCACATTACACATTTAGGACTTTTAAAAGTACGTTTTTTCCTTAAATTTCAACATTGGAAATTATTGGTAATTCTTAATGATTTTTAACGGTATTTCAGCCATTTGAAAAATAATGTGTTTCATGAAATGCATTTCAAAAAAGCAGAAAAGTGAATTTATATAATAGTTTTAGTTGTCTTTAATTTGGAACATTTTTTTAATGAAATTTCAATGATTTGTTTTTATATACCTGAGAATTTATGGCATTTAGTTTAATAGTAGGGCAAACAAAACCTTATTTTAAACTACTAACACACATTTTAGACGGAAATATGAAAAATTAAGTCTAAAAAATTACGTCTAGTTTCGTATAAAACCAAAATACATTATTTAAAACCGAGAATTACAGAATATTTAAATAGAAGCTCATGTGAGAAAGTACGATTTTTCTAAATTTTCACATTTCAAGATTATTTGGTAATTCTTAAAATTTGATGTTTTAACGGTATTTTCAATCTGTCGGTCTCAAGACGATTTTCAGCATTTAAAAAATAAAAGAGCATAAGAGTGTTCATTGGAACCTGCAATATTGAGCTCTAGAGAGGAATAGGATGTAATAATCCAAGAGAATTTACGAGGCAGAATATTAGATTGTCTAAGGTATGATTAGAAAATCGAAGGTTTAAATAGTAACAGGTTTTTTTAATTTAGGAGAAGCAATTTCCGCGCCTGAACTCCAATAATTCTTGCCGATTCACATTACATATATGCTCATTAACACAAACCATCTCATAACCCAAAATAAACAAAAAATAAAGATAATGTAAAAAAAATCTCTGTATATTATAAAATAAAAAAAAACTAATTTAACTACAAGATAAAATACGCTTTCCAATTTAAATTATATTCAATTCAATTGACAAAATCTTGCACCCTGAGAGAGAATACCTCTTAATAATTAGATATAATCGTTTTTTTTAAAAACCAATAAAAAAAATTATTCAACTATTTTAATAAATAAATTGAAAGTTATTTAAGGTAAATACATTATGAAAATGAGAAATTTGAGTTTTTTAACTGGAAAGTTAAAAACACACCACGGCACTCGTATTTTTCAGCTATTATGCAAAAACCTCACCAAGTTATATAAACGGTGTTTCAAAGTAAAGAAAATGCAACAAAAATTATGCAAAAAAAAAAATCTATTAATTAAAAAAGAGAATTCTAATTAATCAGTTTAAAAATCTAGATAGTGTATAGAGGTATTTCTTTAACATTCACCTTTGTTACAAACACTTAATGCAAAAATACTCGTTAGTTTTTTTTATTTATGTTTTTTTTTGTATATAGTTCTTTCATAATAGTTTTAATACATTATAGTATTGAAATAAAATACAACACTGTTTTTGATTTACTAATATAAGACAAACTAATGTTTAACTTCTAAAGAGTTAAATTTTAGCCATTGTCATACAGATTTTCAACATTTTATTGACCAGCCATATCCTAGTACTATCTAAACTACGTATTTACACACAACTAAAATCCAATAAAAAAAAGTTACGATATTTCTAATCCTTTACTATTGTATTATCTAAATCAAATCATATTTTGAACATTATTTTCCTAGGTCATATGATGCTATGTTAGCTAAACTATTTGACGTGTATTTACAACTAATCCTAAAACAAGGAAACAAGAGGAAAAGAGACCGACATTTACGATCTAAAAAATAAACTAAAAAAAAATAATGTTTTCTAATAGGTAAGATTGTTAAAAAAAATGCCAAATTTTTACAAAACAAAAGGAGCAAGAAACTTATCTTGTTAGTGAAATTTAGGGATTAAGTTTTATGAATTCTAAAAACTCGGTGTCCTATAAATTAGAAGCTGTTATATTAAAACCATATGAAATATTTACATATGTTAATTTGAATTGTTCCTATAAAAAATATATAACAAATATTTCTTAGTTGTGAAAAACCTGTTTTAATAAAAAATTTTAACTTTCTTAAAAGTATTACACGCTTGTTTCTTTAAAATTTTCGACACAAATAAACAAATAACAACATTTAATTTACAAATTTGAGATTCTATTAAAAAATTTCAATTATTAAAATTGTAAATACTTCAATAAAACAAATTTTCGGCCAGTACTTATCCTCAACATTTATGGATTAAAATAAGCAATAAAATTTTTCCTGTAATCTTCACACACATCTCCAGAGGTTTCTCTTAACGAGTGCACTAAAAATATTTTAATGCGAAATTTGAAAAAAAATGTATAATAGAAGAATTTAAATTTGATGAAGAAAATATAATGTATTGCATTGAAATTGCAATTTTCATAAAAAAGCAGAAAATAATATAGGAATTATATTTAATTAATTATCTCTATATATATTGTCTAAATTTTGTAACTATACATATTCATATTTACACAAGAAAAGATTTTATCGTGGTAATAGATTTTATAAATATATATATAATATATATTATATATAGCTGAAGAATGGCGTTGTAGTTTTAAAAGTAAAAAAAATGAAAGTCTAATAAATCTTAAGTAAATAAATTTTGTTTTTTCTATGTATACCAAATTATTTCATTTAGTTTCAATTAATTAAACCCGTAGTTTTAATAAAAAATTTTAAACTTCTAAAATATCGCATTATTTCTATTAAATAAATAATTTCACTGTTTTTCCAACTTTATAGAAAGGAGATAGCACTCACTAATCATGCTTTTTCCTAAATTTTCGAAACATTTGAAAATTATAATTTTAATAATATATAATGGTAACTCTTAACATTAAAAAGTTTTTAACTATTTTAGTTAATATTGTCAGCATTGTAAATGAAAATATAAAAATAAAGTGCTTTTATTTGAATGGTACTAGTAAAAAGCAGAAAGCAGAATTTAAATTAATAGTTTTAGGTGTCTAAATTGATCTTTTTTAATTAAAAGAAATTTAAAAATAAATTTGTTTGTTAAATATTAAGCACAAAAAATATATAACAAAATCAAATAAAATCACTGTAATTTAATAAAATTTTAACTTTCAAAATTTTACCCATGTCATTAAATTTTCAACTAAATGTTACAAATTTAGACCTCTTAAAGTACGATTATTATTATCATCAATTATAATTTCAAACATATTGAAGATTATATTTTAATATATAACATCCGGTTAAATTCCCTATAAATAATATTTTTGGATGATGATTTAACCTGGGTAATTTCAGCATTTGGAGATAAATAAAAAATAATGTTTCATTGAATATATATATGCAATTTACATATATATAAGCAGAAGAGTAAATTTATTAATAGTTTTAGGTATCTTAAAATTTTGAACGTTTTATTATATAATGATAAATTCAATAATTTTAGTATTTTTTATATATATATTAAGGCTCTAAAGACCTTATTAAGTATCAGCTACCCAAACAACAATATAGTTGTGTGACGACCCAAAACCTGTTAATCAGAAAAAAATTGTTAACTTTTCTTCTAAAAGTGAGCTGGCTTTTATAGAAAGCTTTGTTTCGGTAAAAATTTTCAACAAAGCAAGTTACAAACTAGACATCTGTTCTGATAAGTACGAATTTGTTCCTAAATTTTCAAACATTTAAATTATTTTCTGGATTGATTCGATCTGTCCTAGGAGTTCTTAAAAAATCATATCATTAGGAGCAAAAATTTGGCTTTAACGGCGTATTATAATCTTCTAAGCGTGCACTGTGACAAATCCTAAACTCACTGCACACTCCTCTCCACTCCCTCATGTTAAAGCTGTGTTTCATGAAATTGCAATGTTTCAAAAAGCAGAAAAGATTTAAGAAAAAAAAATTATTAATAAGGCTTTAAGATAGAGATAAGGTTCTAATTCTATGAGATGGAGATAAAATTTTTAGTTCTAAGATAGAGATAAGATTCCTAATTCTACGATTGAGATAAGATTTCTAATTCTATGGAGAACGTTTCTTAATTCTAAGATAGAGATAAGAATTCTAATTCTAAGATGGAGATAACTTTTCTAATTCTACGATGGAGATAAGGTTTCTAATTCTATGATGGAGATAAATTTTCTATTTCTACGATGAAGATTAGACTTCTAATTCTAATAAATAGATAAATTTTCAAGTTTTACGATTAAGATAACATTTCTAAAACAAAACTGGAGAATCATTTTCTAATTTTAAGATATATATTTGATATGAAATATATGAATATTCTTGTAAATATATGGTATTTACAGTATTAATAAATGAAAAATCACTTTAAAATACTTTATTTATAAGACAAAATTATAAATAAACTAGTTACCGCACACTTTAAAATTATCCAATAACATGTAGCGTAGTTTTTAAAATAGTTTATTTTACCAAACCTGATTTAAGTATTTATCATAAATAATATAAAATATATTAAATCAAATATTTATTTTATTTAAACTATTTAATTTAAAGATTGTAAATAGTTTTATTTTGAATTTTTCAAAATTACAGTTATTTCTTTGTTCAATGGGAAAATATTCTGCAAAAATCAGAAGACAATACTATTGCGATAAATTAACAAATTTATTATCCACAGATTTACATATAATTAAAAATAATATATTTAAATTATGAAAAAAAAATAACTTCAAAAGAATACTAAAAATCTCAAAATTCTGTTTCTGAATTTCAATCATATTATTTGATATGGAATTATTTCAAAATCGGTAATTCTTAAAAGTTGAGTTGTCATTTACCGGTGGCGATCCAAATCGACAAATATTTTCTATAGAATATTATGAAAAAATATATTACATAATCTTTACATCGTCCGATTTCCTTTCATATTTGAGAAATATTGCTTTCCAACCAAAATTTACTGACTAAGAAAGCTAGAAAATAGTGAGAACGGGTAGTACTATTATGTTTAAAATTTAATTTCCCATTAAGTTTATGGAACTAAAATAATTGATCCCCAAAACCACTGGTTTTATGTTTAATAACTACCCACTGGTCCTCTGAGATAAATATCTTGATTTATGATAATAAAAATCTTGGAAAAAATTTGTTCAAAATGTTTCATTAGTTGTAAAAAACCTGATTAAAAAAAAATTGTAAATTCCAAAAGAATGGAATTTTCTTAAATTTTCCACATTACAAATTTTAGAACTCTTAAAAGTACGACTTTTCCCTAAATTTCAAATTTGGAAAGACCCACCCCTTGGTCGATAGTAAATTCACATATCAAAAAAGAATTGAAAGCCAATTGTTTCTAAGTTTAACTAGGCCTAAGGAAAATTATACCAGAAGCATATGGTGAAAAAATAATGGTGTTTCATTGAAATGCAATTCAAAAAGCGAGGAAAGAGGAATTTATTAATAGTTATTTTAAACAAATCATTGTGTAATGCTTATATTTTTCTATGGACCCGTGTAATTTCTACAAGGCCAAGAGAATTCAATATATTTGTTTTTATAGGTAATAAAATATTACGAAACGGTTTCACCGACGCAAAGATAAAAACATAATATGCAAGATAACTTTTCTTCATTTTTTCAGGTTGTAAAAACCTGGTTTTAATAAAAGAGTTTAACTTCTAAAATTACTCAATTACTTTTTTTCTTAATTTTAAAATTTCACAATTTTTGGACCAATTTTGGACCAATTTTAAGCAAATACCTTATACATATGTAAAATGTCTGGCAAAGTTTAGGTATGGGATGATGTTGGCGTCATATGATAGTATGATATGTGTGTACATTTTTTAAGGCTGCTTAAAACTTTACAAAATTTGGTCTGAAATTATTTGTGAAGTCTAAAAAAAATATAATCTTAAAATTAAGTTAGCTTGCTATTAAACTACGGGATTTTACAGTCAACTAGTATTTGAGTAAACGATAAAACTTTTCATTAGACCGGATAATTCAAGTGAAAGTTGAAAAAATGACTTAAAAAAATATTATTTTTCAATAAAAAAAGCAGTAATAATGATAATGTAGAAAATTTGTTACGTTAGTTTCAGAAATCTTTAATGTTAAAAAGCTTTTTTCATTTTTATACAACTAATTTTATGTTCTCCCCCAGTTATGGGTGAAAAAGTAGGGGAGGATAGTTTCAAATTGTATATAAAGCATTAATCCCAGTTTTAACAAAAAATATTATCATTAATGGGAAAACCTGTTTAATAAAAAATTAACTTCTAAAAACTAAAATCCCTTCTCTTATAAAAATTTTCCTACATTATCAACAAGTTTTGGAGTTAGAACTCTTAAAATCCTTCCGAATTATACCATCCATATACTCTTTCGTAGACTAATTTTGGATATAACTCCATAAAAATCCAGCCTTATGTTCATTTTAAGTAAAGAGCTAAAAATTCTTAAAAAATTAGAAAGGGTTTTTAACGGTATTTTCAGCATTTGAAAAAAAAAAATGTGTTGCATTGAAATGCAATTTCAAAAAGCAAGAAAAGGTGAATGTAAATAATAATTTATTAATAGTGTGAGGTGTCTTAAATTGACGTTCTTTTAACTGAAAATAGACTTTCTAAACTCCATAGCCTCTAAAGTATAAAACCATAAATATTGTCTAAACCCTAAACTATTTCATTAGTTGTGAAAAACCTGTTTTAATTAAAATTTTTTAAACTTCTAAAATACGCTTTTTCTTACATTTTCACAATTACAAATTTAGAACACTTAAAAGTACGATTTTCCTAAATTTCAACATTTTGAAATTATTTTGTACACTACAGTAAATTATCGCAAAATTAGCTTCATACACTAATATTGAGTTTGAATTTTTTAATTCTGCCATTGTTATCTAGAGCATTTGCAAACAAAAATATAATGTCTTTCAGTTTGAAATGCAATCAAAAAGCGATAAAATGTGAGAATTAATAATTATTTATTTAGTGATAACCTCTGAAAACAATAGGCTTTGACATATTTTCTTTGGTTTTAATCCCTTTGAATAGTGCATGAAATTGCTGCTGTTACCATCGAAATATAGTTAATGCTATTTGCCATAAAACACTGTTTTATACACATCGAAACATCTTCTTGAGTCCTGAAAGAATGGTCTTCTTCTCGAGTTTTGAAAAAGTGGACGTCTACTGGCGTCTTGAGAGGGTTTTCGAATTCAAAATCTATAGTCTACAAGATACACTAATACTGTAATGGCAGGCTTGTTTGAGAAACCGATTAAGTTTTAAACCATCAAGTTTTTTTTTTTCTGGTTTAAATAAAATTTTCACATTAACAAATTTAGAACTCTTAAATAACGATTAGACATTTTTCAAAGCGTAAATCGTGCTGCGAGTTATTCATTATCATACGTAAATTCATTTGACCACCCCAAGGGTACCACCATCATTTCACACCAGACTTAGAGTTTGGTCCTTAATTATGTTGTTAAATAGTGCAGTGAAAAAATCCCATTTCACAGCTTCTCCAGCATTATCAATTGAATATCCTCTCTTGAAAAAGGAAATAAAGAACACAATTATGGAGAAATATTGTTAGTCTTATTTGAATAATATTCTAGTGAGATTTCAAAAAGCCAGAATGAGCAAGCAAGATTCCTTCAGTAAAATAAATATGAATTTACGTTTAATAGTTTTAGGTTGTGTCATTTAAGTAATTCCTTATTGGCAGATTTTTTTAATGGATTGTAATTTCGTCAATAAGTAAAAGGTCGTATTTATGATTTTTTGAAAGGTAGGACAACTGACCTTATCCAAGCTTGAAATATTTATTCTGTTAGTTAAACCAAAAATCGAAAATAGTTGTGTAAAAAGGTATTCTTTAATTAAAATATTAAAAGATTTAACTTCTTCTAACTAATTTTAGGTCCTTGCTTTTTTCTTTTAATATCCTTTTTATTTAACTATAATACAAAGTTATTTATATTACAAAATAAAGGGAGAACTCAATTTAAAAGTACTGGATTTTTCCTAAATTCAAACATTTTGAAAATTATTTGGCAAATCTTTAAATATAGATGTTGAAAGGTTTGAATATACGTCCGGGATTCAGCATTTTGAAAAAATAT
>JABUQX010054592.1:0-32500 GCA_015478945.1 Trachelipus rathkii
TATGTTCCAAAAGGGGATTTTGGTTGTTCTGTATGTATTGTAAGCTTTATTTGTGAAAACGAATGTTTACGCTTAGCCAATATATTCGTTGCCACTGTGATTACTATAAGAACTTATTTATGTACTATGGTTTATTCTTTTAAGTGGGTATCAGAGTATGCTGACATGATCATTAGATGTCGAAAGACTGTCAAAAGACGGTCATAAGGACGGGATGAGGTTAGAGGGGGCAGGGAAGGGGAAAGGGAGGTTTGATTTATGATTTATGATTTACGATTTATGACTAATGATTTATGATATATGATTTATGATTATTAACGAACTTACACTCGAATATTTTATTCATAGACACTTATTATTATGTTATGTTTGGATAAAACATGTTTGCATTTATTTTGCGATAAATAAAAACTTTTTTATTTATGCATCTAATTTGCTGCGGGATTAATTGATTATTTAGGTTGGGCTATGGAAATTTTGCTTATAATATTCTACTCATATAATGTAAAAATTTTTTTAAGTCGTTCTTGATCTGTCTGTATGATAATCGGACAAGGTCATGATACATTTTTTGCTAATGTTACTGTAGTGTAAGTATAACGTTAATATGTTACCACGAGACTATTCAGCTGAACACGTACATGATAGGTTACGTCTTTGAATTGCTCAATCGCTTGTCCCTACTTCTCTAGTGCTGTTAAGTCGCGGGGGATACTTTCGTTACACTGTGAGGTTGAATGTGAACAGGTTATATTTCGTTGACTGCTTCAAGGCGTGTGTTAGGTTTTCGTTGCTGCATTATTTGTCACTCTCGTTCTCTTACGCTCATGTTCACGCTTTATTCATGTCTGGAAACTTCTTATATTACGTTGGGGTTATTCGCCTTTGATAGTCGGATTATCGGACCAAGTTATGTTACATTTTTTGCTATAAATGTTACTGTGTCAGTGACTCAAATTAACATTCAATATGTTAGAGTCAACTATTGCCTGAAAACAGTACTGAAATAGTTTACGTTGTTGCATACAATGTAGTTACTTTACTGGTTGTTAATGTGTGGGAATCTTTAGTTAATGTTATCACAGTTGTATCTCGTGTGTAGTCTGTGTTAGGTTCGTTCTTTGTACATCTATCTTTCTATATTCATGTTACGTGGTCCTTGTTAGCATTATCTATGATGTCGGAAACTTTTTACGTTAGAGTATATTCGTTGCACGTAGTCAGGATAATTATACAAATTATAATAACCCACTGTCGAATAAATTTAAAGCTGGTTAAAAGATTACCATGTTAATATAAATTCATATACATATATATGTGTTAGAGATAATGCTTGAAAAAAAAGTAAGAATAGGTTACTTTTTTTTATGCATTACAGTTAGTATTGTATACTGTTGCTAAGTGTGGACTTGTTAATGTTACAGTTTTTCGGTTGTGATAAGTCTGTTGTTAGGTTTTGTCTTCTTGTACTTATTTTTTGTTCATGTTACGCCTAGTTAGCTTTATTGATGTGAGAAACTTATATTCGGTGTTATAGTAAGTATATTCGTTTTATCAGTCTAGGGTATACCATTTGTGATAAATTTAGTAAAATATTACCATGTTAATATAATATTAACATGTAGAGATATGCTTGAAAAATTAAGAATAGTTGCGTTTGCTACATGTTAGTTGTAACTTTACTAGTGATACGTGTGGAACTTTTTTGTTTAATGTGGGACTGCTTATTTTGCATAGATATGTAGTTGGGTTGTATTATGTCGTCTGTAATTATAATCGTAGTTGTTCAGTGATAGCTTGTTTGCTCTTTATTGATTGTGAAACTTTGTTCTTAGAGTAGTACTCTGATCTGTATTGATATTAGCACACGGCTTGTGATATATTTTTCTCGTTAAGTGTTACTATGTTAATGTAAATATCAGCGAATGTTAGAAAGTTTGTCAATTAGGTGTTGGTCTGTATATGTATGTTACGTATTTTTACTTGGTAGTTAAGGGTGTAGACCCTTTTACGTTAACAGTTTATTTGTTAAGGCCCGTTCACGGTATCATCGTTGTTAATTCATTAGTTCAAGATGTGCTATGTAATCTTATTAATGTTGAAAACCTTTTTGTTACTTAGATATGAATTCGATTGATTTAGTCTGTATAAAGAATTGTCTATTTATGTTATGTTATATCCAGAATGATCACTCGAATGTGCTTGAATCAATAGATCAATATATTTCACTGCTCAAACTGGAGGAAGGTGCGGATTGGTTTTGGTTTATAAACTATTTTATTTTATGTCACACTAAAATCCCATATGACAAAATTTTAGGTAAAAATTTGACTTGAATTCCAATAGCAATCAGATAGATCCAAACTAGATCTATAGATCATCTAGATCAAATTAGCATCGAATATAGATACACTGGACAGGAGCGGTCGGTGGATGGTGATCTTGATCTTTTTACTGAATTTAGCTGCATTTAGGGTATGTAAAACATCGCATTTTAGTAAAAAATTTGACTTGAATCAAACACATCACATAGAATCAATCACGATCAATAGGACATCAATAGAACCTCAACTAGGGCAATCAACAAAAGATCAATCAGATCAACTATGATCACAACTGGACGTGAGGAGTGGCTTGGTTATCGGTGGCTACTGATTTACTGATTTCACTGATTTACGTGCTTTAGGGTATGTAAAACACGTAAATTTTGTAAGAGTGCTATATAAAGGATAATTAATGGAAAATCTTTATCTATTTCATTTACTTTATTTATTTAATCTAATTTCATTTATCTTTATTTCTCTTTCGCAGTAGGCGGAAACATTATTTTCGAAACTTACAGACCCAATAACATATATAAAGACCCACTTGTGATTTCGAATGTTTAATTAACTCGGCACGCAGCAGCCTCCCTGCACCGGTGCCGGACGCCAACTCACTCAGATTCAACTACCAAACTCTTTTCAACGAAACTCTACACTCTCTGATGTTCTTCCAAATTTCAGCCTTATGATCAACTTAATTAATCTTCTTTTTTTAGGGGTGGGTCCCCCTCTTCGGGGTGGACCATGGACGGTCAACCTTCATCGTACGTGAGGCATAATGTCACCACTAACACCCCTCCAAATTTCAGCCCAATACGACGATAAGTTCTCAGAGGTTGGCTGGCAATATCGAAATCGGGGGCAATCAGAACCGGTTTAATGCGATAGAGGAAACACGGAGGCGGAACTGCAGGAGTCGGATGCTGGCGTAAAAAACGTCCTTGCAGAATTCGTTTTTTTTTCGATCAGAACGATTCCTTCAGGGAATCGATTCTTTCGACGTAATAATACATAATCACATAGATAATAATAATACATACTATAATAATCAATAAATAATCAATCAATAATTACAAATATAATAATATAATAATAGTGCTGTCGTGCTGCCGTTCGCGCGCGCGCTCTCTCTTCTCTCTCTCGCTCTCACGCGCTTCGGAACACTGGGGATGACAACCCATTTAAGCTATCTGCAGGAGGGGTTCCGACTCAACACACCGCAACAGGCTACGCATATCACGTCGATCCTCGCGGGAGGAGTACCTCTCATAATCTACCGATTGAAACATTACCCCAGTTCGAGGCTTTACACACACGCTAGATTTCTATTCCAGTTTGAAACAATACCTCTCTTTCTACTTTCGAGAACATCGAGGTAACGCGCGTTCCGTGATTGGATCATCTCCATATATATATATATATATTACCTATTTATATATATATATATATAATATATATGTAAATTATATATATATATTATATATATATTATAATATAATTATTATCTTTATATATATATATTTTTTATACTTTATATAAATATATACATATACATTTTATATATTTATATTATTATATATAATAATATTAATTATTTAATATATATATATATAATTATATTTAATTATATATATATATATATAATTATATATTATATTTTTATCTATTATACTTTGTATCTATATTTTTACTATCTAATTATTATTATAATATTATATTAGTATTATATCTATATTTATATTTATATATTTATATAATATATCTATTCCCAATTCTTTTTCCAAAATAGACTATATACTATATCACTATATATATATATTATTATATATATTTATAC
Organism: Trachelipus rathkii; assembly: GCA_015478945.1. Taxonomy (NCBI): domain Eukaryota; kingdom Metazoa; phylum Arthropoda; class Malacostraca; order Isopoda; family Trachelipodidae; genus Trachelipus; species Trachelipus rathkii. Next base: position 4,162 of record JABUQX010054592.1, read on the forward strand.
CATGGCCGCCGTTGATGAGCGGGGGGATAGGTGGGCATGGCCCCCCTAGGTTTTAAAACTTCACAAGTTTTCCACAATGGATTTTTTTTAAAAACACTATATTAGGCTATATAGAATATTATATATACTATTATATATTCTATATATATTTATATATTTTATAAATTAATTATATTATATATATAAACTATAATATAATATATATTTAATTAATTTTATAATATATATATATAATATATAATATAGTATAATAAATATAATATTAGTATATATATATATTGGCATGTAGCTGAGCGCTTATTTATTAAAAAAGAAAAATAGCAAAAAATTTGGGTACTATTAAATATTTGAGACCTTTAATATATTCTTGTAATGGAAACCAATGATATCGCATATTCGAGGGCTCTCTAATACAAATAACGCATCTTTTCCGATTTGCTTAATTTAGGTTAGACAACTGGAGAATGTTGTTCTTGGTGGAGCTAATAGACATGAAGATCAAAGCTGAGCAAAGGCCATTCCAATACACACTACATATGATTCAGAATGAACATATTTATTTGTGGAAAAGTTGTATTGCAATCAAACTTGTGAAATAAAAGTAAAACCAATTGCGAATTTCTCCCTGTTTAGCAGACCGAGACGCAGACAATATCAGGGACAGAACAGATATCGATTGGTGTTCGCTTCGTTGATGAGGATCTTCTCAATGGTAGTGAAAGAATTTATTTAAGGGCTTTATACCCCTTTTTAAAGAAACTGAAGCTGATGTATAGCAAAAGTGTAATCTGTACCTTAAACGATATATATACAATTTTTAAAATATGGGTGTATCATATGTATTTGGGTTTGATGCGTACTCCACCAAAGCTGGCAAAGAAAATGAGGTTAAAGTTAATAAAAGTATTGGGAAAACTTTAAAGCCAAATTTTTTCACATTGTTTCTCATCATATTTTAAATTTAAGTAATTAATGACCCCCTAAATGCTTGTTCCATGCATCGAACCTGTCTAGGATTTGATAAAACAATTTTTATAAATTTTTTCCGTGAAAGTACGTACGTCACTTCACGAAAATCTGGTAGCAATACTACATTGCTAATGGCGAACACGATGGTTCTGCCACAGTAAAATATCCAAATTAGAGATATTTTTTTAGCATCTTCAGCAATGCAAAAATTATATTAGATCTTATCTATGCAGAATGTAACGATAGCTATTTAGGAATTATCTGCGCGGCAGCATTAGTAACGCAAGTCCCATTGTAAACAATAGGATTTTCATTTACTCTAATAATGACGAATATAGTTTATTGGGCAAGGAAATTTAAACTACTAACATTGGATGAACGTGTGTTGTGTCAAGAGATAGACGATTTTGTATGGTGTGTGAAACAATGGTTAGAGGTGTAACTACTGCATTTAAAGGAATTTTTAAACATCGAAGAATTTTTATGCAAGAGGCATTTTTTCGCATTACCACGCATAGTATCTAAAAGATTCCTCAGCTTCAGGCACATCCAGAAATCTGCTATTCTACTGATGATTGTTTCACAGCAATGTTGTTCCCCTTTAACATTGACTACTTTCCTTTTTCATTCAGAGCGCCAAATTTTCGGAAGAACACATACGAACATCGACTTCTCTTTGCATTTTGCCCCAATTAGAATAGACAAATTAAAATCAGAATTATTTAAAAAAAAATGATCATATTAATGGAATATACCATGCGAGTACAACGCATGATACTATATTGAGCAGAATCTTTGGTGTTTTAAATTCTGGAGGATCAATAGGGAAACCACAATAGAGACAGGGAAATGGTAAGCACATTGCTATACTACAAAGCATAGATACTATATTTTCCAGAAATGTGCGATTTCTAGCAATGAATTTTTACAGCAAAATTGAATTAATTAATGAAAGATAAGACACAGTAATTTTAACTTTTCAAAGTAGCTTGATTTTTTAAAATTTTTTACAAAAAAACTTTAAAATAGTTATTATAAAAGATAAAAATTTACGTTAAATCAATGGGATATGATTGTATGGGGGGAAGGTCGCTCCTGTAAGATGAGCGAAATATTTTCTTTTCCTTTCCTGTGATTAAACCATTTACCAGATCAACCATGTTAGAACTATCCATGAGATTTTGAGCGAAAGAGACACCAATCTGTAAAAATGCGAGATCCTATTTGAGAAAATGAAGTCTTCTTTTTAACTGTTTTCCTCAGGTCAAAATGTGTTAGCATTCTGTTGCTCACTTTCTTCTTCAGGCCTAGTCAGTTGGTAACATAGCTTCATTGATGAGTTATATAAAAAAATAACTTTTTAGTTATTTTTGTTATTGATTTTCGTTTTTCCTTATAGGGCACCAACGATTAAAATATTGCATTTATTTTTTTTTAATGTTTAAATTTTTTTTGCCCAATTTGGTGCAGAGCCAGAAAACTATTGGCTTTTTCCAAAGATTTATTATTGAGGGTGTTTTCTTTGCTCCTTTTGCTAATATTGGCAAAGAGAGGGGGGCTCTTTGGGCTTGGCCTAGTTCTAAATCATAACAGTGGTCCTTGACCCTCACTGGCAAATTCAGTTCTATCAATGTGGTAGAGGTGCCTTTTGCTAAGGCTCATGGGTGCCATTTTTGAATTTTTTTTTATTAATTTTTTTTTATTTAATTTTAATAAAATTAAAAATAAAATTTCCCCCATTTAAGGGGCTCGACTTATGAATTAACAAGAAAAAAAACGTATATATAGTAAAATTAATTAAATTAAAATAAATAATATACATGTATTAAGGTATATAATAATTTCATGTACTAATTTCTATAAGACTTTTCGACCGCTGTCTACCTACTAATTACGTCTCATGTACTACAATTGAGATGAAGGTTGTGTTTAGTACCTATACGCAATGCTTTTTAACATGGCTAAGAACACTTTTTCCACCACTTTCTGCACCGAACAAATTACCCTATGGCTTGCTTTTACGTATTATAACGCATTTCACCCGGTGTCGCTGGGGAAAGAATCTCGTCAAGTCCAACATTCCCAATTGCGGCCCCCCTCCTGCCCATTCCAATCAGCCCCCACCGCTACATCCACCCCCCACGCCACACTCCTACCGCCGTTAGTCCACAGGTCTGATTATAACTGATTTTGAAAGATAAACAATAATAATTTCTTATTTCTTTTATTTTTCCAAGCGAATATGGAACATTCGTGACTCTTTAAAATTCTACTAGTTTTATATTCAATCATTTTTTTGAAATATAAAAACTCTCTATTAATTAATATATATTCATAATTTGCGACTTGGTTGGCTCGTTTATTTATTATTCATAAACTGTTTTGTTATAGTTTATTAAAACTACTATATTATTTTACTGTCTATAATATTTTCTTTTATTTTATATATATATATATATATATAACTATATATGTATAATTGTATACTATATTATATATATATATAATATAGCTTACTATATATAATATTAATTATTATTATATATATATATAATATATATATATTATATATTATAGACTAATTAGAATAAATAATAATCTTATTTTGTATATTTCAATGCTCCTATTTTATATTTATATAAACATATATATATAAATATAAATTAAAATAAAATATACAAGATATTATTATATATATATATATTATATACTATATATATATCTATAATAATATATATATATAATTTATAATATATATTATTTTATATACTATTTATTATACTTGTTATATATATCACTAATAAGTATATATATATACTTACTACCTACGTCCTTTCATAGTAAAATATACTATTTATCGCTACGCTAATAAGGTTATTATATATATATTATAAATATATATATTTATATACAATATATATATATATTATAGTATATATATTATATATATATTATATATTACTATATATATATTATAATTTATTATACATATTATTTTACCCCCACCCTAAATTTTTGCGCCTTCTAACGGCGCCCTATCATTTTATATTATATAATTATATTATAATATATACTATATATATATATATTATATATAATATACTATTATTATTATTAAGTAGCTATATTATATTATATATGTATATATAGTTAATATAATAATAATCTATAATATATAATAATATATATAATATGAATAATAATAATATAATAATAATAATAATAATTATAATATATATTAATAGAATAATAATTATAATATAATTTAATATATAATATAATTATATTAATATAAAATAATAATAATAAATGATAATAATTATAATAATAATATTAATAATTAATACTATAATCAACAATATAATATAATAATAATTATATAATTTAATAACTAATAATGAATAATCAATAAATAAAATATACTCATATAATAATAATAATAATTATGAAAATATTACTAAAATGTGAAACGCAAATATAAAAAGTACGAAGAAAAACTTTTTCTCACAATTTAAAAATATTTCGATCTTCAATATTTCACACGGATTTAGTGGTAGAGGATGTTTGGAAAAAATCTTGAAAATAATTTGTTCTTCTTTCTTCGATCTAAATATTCATGGACTGATTGCCATGTTTTATAACACGCAAATAAATCTTGGTCTTATGAATAGAGACATAGGACCTAAATATTAGTCACTAAATTGCAACCTACCATCCTAATTCAGATTTTTATATGATTATTTTCATGTGGTAATTGTTTCCAATATTTTCTTGTACAATTTAATTTGTGTCCGGGATATTGTCGAATTTTTGACCTCTTTTGTTTGAATATACAGGGATGCATTGGCTGCCTTGCTAAATAAAGAGCCCGCCTCTGAAGCCTCAATGCCATTCTCCGACTACGGCCAGTATCTCACGCTAAGCATGGTCTGACCCGCTGACGGTCTGACAAACCCGCATATTATTTTTCCCTCCGCCCTCGTGTCGAGGAGTCATACGCTTCAGTATAAGGGAGTATACGACTTAATATACATATTATTTATTATACTATATATATATCATTATACTATATACTATATATAATATTATATAATATTATATATAATATATTATTAATATATAGCGATTCTCCCAGCACACTCTCCCGGACCAGTGCGAAGCACGCCTGCGTATAATAAATCCACGTAGTTATCTTCCTGGTGAACCCATGGCCGGTTTCTAGCGCACGACCGGGCAATTTACACGCTGCTGTCAATGCCTCCCCTCCTCCATCTGTCAGATATCTGCTATTATATATTAATATCGAATCATTCGACTGATTGAGTACATCATCTAGCTATTACCGGTACGCATTTCACTATATTTTATTATAATGTGATGCGCTCATGCTACGTTTACCTTCCTTACGTTCCAGTATAACGTAATACAAACACCCTGTGTACCGGCATAACGTCGACGTAGAAGACATAGATATGCTCAGGGGGGAGCTGCCATCAGAGTTCGAGTCGCCGGATCTCTCAGTAAAGAGAGGACGCTGGTTCAATCCTCCGCGTAGCAGTTGGTTTACTCACCTGGGGGTGAGACATTTAAAACTCAAGGCTGGCGACACTGGTTTTTATAGGCGGCCTTAAAAGTCTCGATTTCTTGTGCCTGTGTATACCTCTTGAAAAGGGATAAAGCACGTTAAAGGGTAGTTATTATTATTAAATATATATTTATATATATATAACATATAAATTATACTATCTAATATAATATTATAATACTTATTAATATTTTTTTATATAGTATATTATACATATATTATATATTTTTATTATATATTTAATAATTATATATTACTACTATATAAATTATATATACTATATATATATAATATTTAATATATATTATATATATATATATATATTATATATATAATAATATTATATATATATATATATATCTATTATAATATATATACTATATATATATATATATATTTAATATATATAGTATATATATAATATATATATATATATAATATATATCTATATATACTACTTAATATATTAATAGTATTATAATAACTATATTATATTATATTGTTATCATATATTATATTTTAACCTATATAATTATATCTGATTATTATAATATATTAATATATAATATATATATTATATTATATATATTATATATATATATACTTTATTTTTATATTATATTATTATATATATTCTATATATAAGAATCAAGACTTAACCCCACAAGACCCAACATGTGAAGAACAGACACCTCACTCATGTATTTGTGAATTGCAACCTATAGACAGTGGATTAATATAATCTATGATATAACTATATATATATTATATATTATTATATATAATATATATTATCATATTATAATATATATATATTATATGTATAGTTATATTATATATAATACATATAATTATAATAATATATATACTATATATAATATATATACTATAATGTATATATATATACTATTATATATACTATATTGACACTATAGTAAATATATTTCAACAGAGATCATATCACACTACACAAACATACGATCATACAAGCACAGATTAAAACATAAACAACATCACATCTCCTACATGCTTGAATGTCCCCTTGAAAATAAAGGCAGAACACTAATTTATATATATATATTTATATATATAGGGATGATAATATAACTTATATTTTAGTAGCGGTCTATTATATATTATATTAGTATATATAGTGATAATTATTAAATCTATATTATTATATTATTATATATATATATTAATTCTATATATATAATTATTATATACTAATTTAATTTAATAGATATAATATGCTGTTGGTACTATAGGTGTTCTAGTTATGTTGCCATGTGTGTTTTGTAATGTATTTCTATTGATTCGACTTAGCAAGCGCGCTATTATGTCATACCTGCATTTGTTGATTGTTTTACTCTTTTGAACTATGTGTTTGTGCACAATATATCGTGCGTTTGAGCATGTTTGCTGCGTCGCGTTCCATTAGCATTAGTTCAGTTGTGTGTGGTAGGATTGCCCTAATTTTATCTAACATTGTCGTATTAATCCCTCCATAAAATTTAGTTAGACCGAGCGAAAGGAATTTTTCCTGCAGCTCTCTTCGACACTAAATCATATTAAATGTGTCCAGGATCCTTGACGCAAAATCGACGAACTTTAGATCACGTATAAGGAGTAATTACAAGTGAGGATATTCAAAGGCTTGGAGTTAATAGACCAATTCTCATATATATATATTATTAATTCGTATTATTATATATACTATATATATATATATATTACATATATACTATAATTAATATATATATATTATATATATATATTTATATTTCATTATATATATAAAGAACATCTACTGTAAAATATCAAGAGGCATTGAATGAAGTTATACTGATAAAGGGGGAAATGGAAAATCATGTGCTTAATTATACTAGTTACCTACGGCAGGTCGGAACGTCAATACCACGAATTATCAACACAGCGTGATTGTGGCAAAGTACAGAAGAAGGAATATTGTCCAGACATGGCCGGATAAATAGATGACCTTGAAAAAAAAAAAAGATAATATATTGTAACTTACTCAGAGTAAATTGGACAGAGAATGATGTGAACGTGTGAAATGAAATGACAAGTCCAACACAGCTCTTTTTAAGTCTGAAGGTTATGATACTATATTACCCAGCGTGTCCTCCCCAACGGCGTGGTTCCGAAGGGGACCGCCCGAGCCGATAGACGGGGAGGTCGCCCGTTGGTCACAAAAATAAATATTTAATGTACGAAAAACAGCTTATTAAAATGAATTTCTATAATCCAATGTTCACAGATTTTAGTGTGTGAGTCGTAAAAGTGTAGCAAGTGAGCTCAAGTGAGACTGTATCATAATCCTTATATCTCGGATCCTATACTTACTTTTAACCGAGTCCTTTCTCCTGCACAACTATCCCTGTTACCCTCTTGCCGCGCGGAATGACCTCGCTAATAGAATTAGAAATCACTATCATCCAGGACAAGAAAGGCAGATTAGGCGACTCCTCAAATATAGTAACCCTCAAGTTCATCTGGGACCTCGTAGATAATCTCAGTATACAAACCCCCTCGTGGAAACCTAGTCTCAATTGTAGCTGTGCGGGCTAATATGAAAAGCGTAAAGTCTATAAGGCTGTATAAAACTCAAGTAAACTAATCCCATCATCCTATCAAGATTCTTCTTCTCTGTTTAAAATATACTTGTAGACCTCGCTCCTCAGGCGTATAATTATCGTATGTACGCTCAAAGGTAAAATATACTGTGTATTTTTATAACGCAACTACTCTTCAGTCGTGCATTCCTCTACGCCTAGTTCACATCTGATCATTTTAAAAAAGGTTTGCGACAAATTTTCACTAAAAACATCAATATCCAGTATATTAGCTCAACATATTCAAATCTAACTTTCTTTACGGTCCCCGTGCAAACCTTGATAAGTTAAAACTTAATCCTTGTTTACGGCCGGCAAACCTCTGATGTCATCTCTGTTCCCGGGGTCGTAGCGGACGAATTGGGTTATCACTTCGTGTCCTGCTCCAGCGGCTCCCTGTGTCCTGAACTTTTTCGTTCTGACCGCCTGCTGGTGGAGATTACGGATTTTTCTGTTCCACCTGGAGAAGACCTTCCATACAACAGATTATTTACCAGAGCAGAGTTCCAGAACGCCCTCAAACATTGCAAGGATGAGGCGGCAGGCCCTGACTGCATTTCCTTCCAGATGCTCCGGCATGTTCATCCTTCTGCCACTGCATTCCTTCTCGGCTTATACATTAGAATATGGGTGGAGGGGGTCCTTTCCTTCCGTCTACTCTACTGCATATAATGTCCCCATTCCCAAACCTCGGAAGGATACGAGTTCTTCCGATAACCATCGCCCTATTTCATTGATCTGCAACGCATGCAAGCTCATGGAGAGATTGGTGGCTTCCCATCTTGTTCCCACGTTGGAGCAACTCCCTGCATTTTCTGACTACAAATTTGGTTTTCGTTACCATCGCTCTACTCAGCCGTATGAGGACACGTGGAGCCTCCATTCCTTGATCCTTAAGGGCAACTTCCCCTCTTCCTTCAGTTATTGATGTCGGATCGTTCGTTTTGGGTCCGTTGTGGTATCACGCTGTCGAGGCGTTTTGTCCTGGACGAAGGGGTGTACTGATAATGGAGTTGTCGATTCTATCCCTACCTCGGTGCGCTGCTCCATCTATGTTGACGATCTTGCCCTGTACATTTCTGGAGCTAAACATTCTTGTATGGTGCGTCAACTTCAGCCCGCCACCGATAGGGTTTCCTCCTTGTGTTCTGCCCCTGGCTTTACATTCTCCACATTGAAAACTACAGCCGTGCTTTCCGTAAAAATCCTCGTCGTAGGGGTCGCATACAATCTCTTCCAAAGTTACGCCTCTATGGCTCCCCTATCCGTGTGGCTCCGACGATGAGGTTCCTGGCTCTGCTGTTCGATGAGCGCCTCACGTAACCTTCCTCACATTACTCTCCTCAAAGGTAATTGCCGCCGTTCCTTGGATCTCTTACGGCACCTCATGTCCAAGACTTGGGGTGCGGACAGAAAAACCGTATTCCACCTTTACATCATGCTGGTGTGGACTAAATTAGTTATTAGACTATGGTTGTGCCATATATGGGCAGACCTTCCAGTCCTACCTCCGTCTTCTTGACCATTCAGACCGAAGGTCTGAGAATAGCCACGAGAGCATTTCGTTCCTCTCCAATGGAAAGCCTGGAGGTGTAGGCATGGGTGATGCCCTTATCCCTACGGATGGAACAGCTCATGTGCTCTCTGTTTATCCGTATTCAGGTTCCTACCTCATCGGCGCGTCCATCACAACCCTTCTTATTGGCCATTTGCTGGGGTTGTTACTTCCATCTTCGCTTTCCTCGGCCTTCCTCAGCGAGCGGTCATGCTCTATGATTTTACCTCTACCCATGTCAAAGTGGATTAATCGCCTCCTGCTCTCTGCAACGGGATCCAGTCTTTGACAAAGTCGGAAGCACACCTGGTGCAGTTGAAGGATTCCTTTCTGCCCCATGCGGTGGTTCATGGCGACTCTCTAGCGGTTTACACCGATGGTTCCAAGACTGAGGAAGGAGTGGGGGCTTCAGCTGTGTTTCCGGACATCACTGTATCCCCACACCCCTTCCCCGTATTTGTCTGTTTTTTCGGCTGAACTGATAGCGGTGTCCATGGTGGTGAGCGGAATCCGTACCATCACCCGTGGGGGTAACTATACCATCTTTTCCCGATTCCTCGAAGCTCCCCCAGGCGTTAATTGACCGATCAACCCGAAACTCTTTGGTCTCTGCCATTCAAAAGACCCTATGCTTGTTGCCTGCGCAGAAGCACAACATTGAGTTCAGTTGGGTTCGATCCCATGTAGGTGTTCCAGGAAACGAACTGGTCGATGGGGAGGCGAAACAGGCCGCTACTCACGGGGTGTCGAGTGCCCATTACCTTCCTCCTGCTGTACGCCTGGGTCCATTTGCCCCTGCTACAGATATTTGCTCCATCACATAGATGGGGTTTCCCTCTGTTGGCCCCTCGCCAACATGTTGGGCGGGGGGATGCTCGTGGCCCCAAACTACGGAACGTCAAGCCGTCATTGGCCGGTAGTCTTCATCTAGTAGAAGGAGTCGCCTCCTGGAGGTGGTCTGGTTCGATTGCGTCTAGGATATACCAAATCTCACCCCATCGGAGTTTCTATGTCGCAGGGGGATCCCCCGATCTGCCCATCTTTGGCTCCTCCAATTGTCCTCTCACAGCGTTTCATACTCTTGTTCGGTTGCCCGAGGTGTCATCTCGACCCTTAGAAGCAAGTTCTACCCTGATGTGCTCACTATACTTCTTCACCATCGCCTTCAGCACGTTTTATCCGAATCATTTTACTTTCGTAAATGTGATCGAGGTTTTTGCCTTCATATGGAACTGAACATCTTGTATAGAATCTAACCATCTCAGCTGTTCCTATTTCGTTCGGTTAGGGATTTCCCCCTGTCGTTAGTTTACTAACACGGTATAGCCGCATTCCTTGTGTGCTGTGGAGGTCCCTGTAGCATCCACTTCAAAAAATTATTATTATTATTATTATTATTATTATTATTATTTATTATTATTATTATTATTATTATTATTATTATTATTATTATTATTATTATTTATACTTCCTTTTAACGTGCCTAATCCCCTTCTCAGAGGGTAACACGGAGGGACTACAGGAAATCAAACTTTAAGGCCGGCTATCCTAAGCCTGTCGCCACCACAGTATTCGCGCCGGTTATTTAATTTCTTGCCCCGAGGAAGATTAAAACTCAGACTGCTGACGCCGGAGGATAGTGAACTCAGCGTCTCTCGGCACGAGGAGTCGGGCGGAGTCCTAAACTACCCTACGCCACAAGGAGACTCTGCTAATTGATTATTATTATTATTATTATTAATTATTATTATTATTATTATGTATTATTATTATTATTATTTTCTTTTTGCAGGGATTGATCCGTCGTATTACTTTGACAGCAATGAATTTTTAGACATTTATGGTGGAGTGGATATTATGAATGATTTTTCACCATTTTAATATTCATTTTTATAAACTCATTCTTTTATTTTGAGTTGAAATTAAACCATTTATTGTATAATTTGTATTTCTTATAAGTTAAGCCAGCTTACTTATTATATAATATATAGTATATATAATATATAATTATAATCTATATATAGTAATATATATATATCCATATATTTATATATATATATATAACTCATCTAATAGACATCTTAGACATTAGCTTATATATATATATATATATATATATATTATATATATATATTAGAGATAGAAAAAATATTCTCATGATTTTCAATATTTGCATTCGCGAATGAAAAGGCAAATATAAGAGGAAAGAATCTCCAATGCGAGCTTTAAGAATGAAGCAGATTACTCATGAAAGTTGCATAGGAATTACACTTTTGAACGTATTTATGCACGATCTATCACAACCCACATCCCCCTCTATAAAAATCAATAGTTATGCAGATGACCTAGCAATTACAGCACAAAGTCCTCTGTAAATACAGCAAGACAAGAACTACAGCAATAATAACCAAGTGGAAGCAATGGCTGTGTCAGAACACAAATCAGATCCCTGTGAGAGAGTATTGAATATTAGACTTATCGACTATACAATGCATGGCTCTATAAACTAATGAAGTAATTTTTCTCTTTGAAAGGGCGGCGGAGGTTGGAGAAAGATGTTGGCGGAATGTGTGTAAGAACGAGTCTTTTTCTTCATACTCGAAACTTAGGAAATTTAATGTATTTATTCATTCAATTTTTTATGGTTAAACTTTTAGAAAAGGAGGAAATATTCCACTTTTATTCCTAGTATAAAAATTGAGTTATTAAGTAGTTGACACATCCTTGTTGTGCACTAATATGTGGGACAGCTAGTATTCACATGCGCGAAGAGAAACGATAAAAATAGTACAGTATTCGAATTTTAAAAATAAATTTTTCGCATAATATTCGCCTTCGCGAATATTGAAAAATATGTATTCTGTCCATCTCTAATATAATTTAAAATAAAAAATAAATATATATATAATAATTATATATATTATAATATATATATATATATATTTATATAATATAATGATATATAATATAATATATATATAATATATATATTATATAAGTATATAATATACTATATATATATATATATATATATATAGTATATATATATATTATATATATGATAATGAATCAGCGTCAGAGGCCACTCGTGCTACTCGTGCTTCGCACGAGTTAACATTATAGAAAGCCGCATCTATTTTTGCCAAATTTCATAATGTTACGATAAAATATTTTCTTAATTTTTTTTGCTGCAGGTATCCAGAAACTTTACAATTCCAATTACATTAATAAGTATAATTGAGTTATGCTAGTAAGTTGAAGATATGAAAAAAGAGGAAGAATGAGCTGATAGTGAGTCACGCTATTAATAATTTTAAATAGCACTAATCCGTGCCCAAAGCATTGCGGATATTCTATCTGTGAATTTATAGTTAATAATTGTTTTATAAATGATATGTTTAAATACTATGCATAATAAATAATATTTTATAACAAAAAATATTTTTAATAAAACAAATAAAATAATAAAAAAAATATTACTTAAAACTACTTAAAACAATAAGAAGAAGAAAAAGAATAACTTGGAATATTATTAAAGTTAATCGTGGAATCTACAATAGAAAAACGATTACTAAAGAAATATTTTTAATGGGAGAACTGAGTATCTAGATATGTATATATATATATATATATATATATGATATATATTATTATATATATATATATTATGTATATAATATTATATATATATATATATATATATATATATATATATATATATATAATATATGATATATATATATATATATATATTATATATATATATATATATATATAATATATATATATATATATTATATATATATATATATTTAATATTTAACGAAGGGAAATAGAAATACAGAGAATCGAGGAGTCAAAAGTACTGGAGTGCGGCCACTGATATATATATATAATATATATATATAATATATATATTATATATATATATATATATTATTATATATAGTATATTATATATATATTATATATATATATATATTATATATATATATTATTAATCACATTTGGTTATTTGGCCTTTTAATTATATTTAATGCAAGAAGAATCAATTTTTAAAGTTTTAATTTCTTTATTTAGTGGTTATATTTTGTGATACTTTTTTACAAATAAATGACTATTTAAATTTTTTATTCTTAGTTAGAAAGTCGTTTCAACTATTTTTAATAATTCCATCCCAGCGTCGGGTTACCTGCTGGTTTGGTGGGTGGCTCTCTGGGATTGTTTGGTGGGATATACTGCCGCTTCAGTGTCCTAGAGCGAAAAAACCACTAACAACAAGTTGACAAACCCTTGCAATTATGTTGGTATAAGGTTGCCTCGCCCTTTTCCCATCACAGCCCATGGGCTATCGGTGCCTCTTCCCGCATGGGTTTTAAGTTCACCCCCACACTTCCTCCCCATGGATGAAGGTACCCGTTGAAAAACCGGTCATTTAGCTCATCTCTGACCGGGCCGACCAATTGTAGGCGGTAAGCCGGAACCTTTGCTAAACTCACTATGGAAGGCTGTTCTCTGCACTTTGGATGTATAATCTCAGGCTTTGCGTGAAGAATCTAGGTGCCGTGTGGTACGCGGGTGGGTCCCTGACGTAGAGTTTCTGGGAGGAATCTTCCGAGGCCCACATCCAAAGTTTACCCCTAGCGGGGTGGGTTCTGGAGGTATGTAGGTCTCTGGCTTGCAACTTGCTTTGGCGAGAATGATTACCCTTCCTTATTGAATATACACCTTTCCAGCCCATACTGTTTTTTACGTTTAATATCTCATTTGGCTTTATTGTTTATGCTGTTCATCACCCATGGAGATCGAAGTTGTGTGGTAATTAATTTTTTGTGAGTGAGAGAAAGTCAATAAAAGAAAATAGGTTTTCAAACCAAGGTGAGAACAACATCAACAACAACAATCACTATCTGTCGAGTTCCAAGCCTGACCCCACCTCGGTCCCTATTACTTCTAGACAAGCAGGTACTTCCGTTTTTCTTCCTTCTCGTACACCTGAAGGTTCTTTGCATAATTTCAGCGATTCGTCGACTGGCATGCCCCTAACACCCCAAGTGTCAAACTGTTGGAGCAATCCGCAAAGGTGCCCCCCGTCAAAGTCGTTCTAATTCGTTTACTCCATATGCTGCACCCCCCCCAGGAATGCCAGCTGATACATAATTACCGATATATTACATATTGCGATCCACTACCTTCAAAGCTCTTACTTAGCAAAGAACCATTCTTTTTAGCGATGCACAATAGGAGTTGAAGACCTTCAAGTCACATCAATGAGAAATGGGCCCCTTCTCATTCAAGCTACTACCCGGAATCAAAGATCCTTTTTGTCATCCTTAACGTCTCTCGGAAACATTTCTCTTATTTCCACTCCTGATGAAATAAGAAACACGTCTAAAGACACTATTTATTCTGTTGAGAAGAACGACGAAGATACTGCTGTCATTATGAGAAATCTCCAGTAGAAAAGATTTTCCTTAACAAGCATTTATAGATTTCCCCCTAGTTACTGCCGACCTTTAATACTCCTCATCCACCTATAAAGGTGAAAATAGAGTTCATAAGTTACAATGTTCGCACGATTATTCGTCGACCCAGACGTTGCTTTAAATGTCAACGGTTTGTGATCATCGAAAATACTGTAGGGGACCGGATGACATATTCCCAGTCTGCGGATAATTATTTCACATTCCTTGTGAAAATACACCACACAATTCTTCTTCCTTCAAATGTCAGTCTTACCTGTTTGAACAGGAGGTTCTGGAGTTATGTACCATACATAACTTGAGCAGGAGAGATGCCATACGCCAGCTCAAGGAAAAGACTATCCACAAATCAAATAATCAAAGTGCTTATGCCTCAATTACAGCTTCCCCACGCCTCCGGTGTTAATCCGCGACAACACATACCCGCATCAGCTAACAGACAACTTCATCTTATTAATTCTCTTTGGAAACTCAGACATGTATCTTGCACTTGTTCTGCATGTATTAGCACCCTACAACTTCTCAAGAGTACAAAAGCAGCCATTGATTCAATCTCCGCCAAAAGCTAATCAACAAGCTTATCCCGAGTACTAACCCTCAACAAACTAGCAATAAAACTAAGCTGGGTCATCCAATACTAAAATTCGGAAAACTATTTCCTGCAAGAAAACACTGTTCCCATACTGTCCACCAAATAGGTTTCACCCAAACTAGCAAGAGGACGGTCTCCTGTCCCTTAATTCGCACTCCCACTATTACTCAATTCCTGAAAAGATGTTTCTAAACACACACGAAAGAATAGTAGCCAATTAAAGATTATTCGTTAAAATATTGAGCATCCGAAATTTTTAAACAAAAAACATTAACCCCCAGACGTAAAAATGCAACTCAGAAGAGACCTTCGCTATCATAGGTCTACTTCTGAGACAAAAGCAAAGGCTTCAAAAAATTGTACTCAACCAATCCCAGCTATTGAACAACCCACCAACCAACCATCTGACAATCTACACAAGATAGTTCTAGCTCTTCTGAATCTTCCTATGACTCTTCTCCCGAATTTCCTTTATCAGCACTCTCTGAAGGATTCTATACCCTAGAAGATGAAATTGGATACAGCTCCCAATGTGAAGCTTGATGTGATGACCCAGTCTCTTTCTAATGCTTCCTGCACTTTTCGAGAAAGGTGAATGGCAAACTGTTCAACGTAAACGCTTCGCAAACAGCTCTAAGCGTTCTGGGTCTGTTGGAGGCAGTGAAAGAGAGACTAGTAAGGTCGCCCCTATTCTTCTAAATCATAGAGCTGCCCATAGTTTTTGTCCCAAAATACCCGCTGATGGAATGTACTGGATTAAAATCTTCTAGTACTCAGACCTTGCGCAATTTCCATCGAATCCCATATTTGGTAGAATGCGATATCGCAACCCCAACAACATTCTCAAAAGACACATTACCCCTCTGGGGACATGTACCTTCCCTCCCCATTTCCATGGAAACAACTCAGGTCCTCCACATTTTTTGAATCTGCTTTGCCAATGCGATACTGATACGCTCACATTAATAAACATGTGATTTCATTAAATGGATGCTCTCTAATTAACCAACCAAACCCACATAACAAGTTGGACTTGGGTTTGATTTCAACTTATCTCGCATTCATGGTGAATGCTTTCTGTCACCAATACATGAGAAAAACTCCCTTCCCAAAGAGGTCCCTACAACATAAATCTTTGGTGATGACTTACTCTTTACCCCCAGGATTTGTTGCCCCTCCTCGCCGAGACCCACGTCTCACGCTTCCCCTCGTCCATCTCGAACCCCACCCAATACTACCCCTATCATATAGAGACAATTGTCCTCTAAAAGACCATCATATATTCAGTAACTCATGCTGACCACTGCTCCTTATGGAAATTGTCCGTGGCATTATGCTAATTTCGAGAACTTGTTCAATTAAACATATGTACAGTCCAAAGTTGTATATGTGTTTGTTCAAGGGACTTCCGACTATGTCATGCGTGACTTCTTTCAACATTCCGAAATAATCTGCCGTTAAACTTCTATAGACAGAGTGACAATGATGGGGGAGGTGCAGGAATACTCATTGACAAATCTATCCCCTATTCCCCAGCTTCCCTGTTCCAACCAAACTTCAATGCAGTAGCGGCACAAATTCACTTGTTCCACCTGGACCTTAACATAAGTGTTTCAAGTCTACTTGGCTCTCAAGTAATGAATTTACTAAGGTCGACTTCGCTGATCTTTTTTAAACGAGCTCCCTACTCCGGTTTTTATACTAGGAAGACGTCAACCTCCGCCACCCCTTATGGGGCGACTCTGTCACTTCGCCTAAGTCCAAGATCTTTCAATAGATCTCTAACGCCCCTTTTCCCTGAGATGCCTTAAACGAGGAACTCCCACATACGAAACGTTTAGATACACTACACTTCTTGTAAATTGATATTTCCTTTGCTCCCATTCCTTATGGATCGTTTTACATGGTCCCTTTTTGATTATTTATTCGGCAGTGATCATTACCCAATAGCTTTTAAATGAGCGCTTGTTCTAAGCCCAATGCAAAAAACCAACTCCAGCTGGCGTTTATGATCGAGCGGAGGGGCTCCTTTTTATCAGGCCACATGGCTATCCTTCTTTCTCCTTCAATAACCGATTTCCGACTGTTGAGCGAATGCCTTTTTGCTTCCCTAGGAAGTCGTCATCCTCGGTCAGCGGGAGAGCTTGCATTCCGCAGTCTTTCCTCAAGGCGGCGGTCGCACCCCTGGTGGTCCCAAAGTGCGCAGCAAGCCAACGAGAGAAAGAACAACACTCTACAGGCAATAAAGAAAGAGCCGTACCACCCGAAACATGATTATTTTTTATTATAAAGCATCCGCAGCGAGATCTCGGCGGAATTAATCGTCAAACGCGTAAACGAATATTTCCGAACTTGGCCATATATGATGTTTTAACTCCACAGCTCCCGCTTCTTTAGTTGTGGAAAGTTACACCAAAAAATATCTGCTCGTCGCTCCATGACATTACTTCCTCACTCGCATGCAGTGCCTGTGTGTCCGTTGGATGGGGCCTGATATTAATCTGATACGTGTGGATCTCCGCTCCGCGGCTGTAGCGGATGCGTTTAGGTTATATGCTTTGCTTAGCCATTCGAGTTCATTCCGCTGCACTGAAGCCTTTCAAAAACTGAGAACGACACAGGCACTACCAGACTTTTCAGCAGCGAAAGGGGAAGATCAATACCTACAACCGTCTTTTTTTACATTTGCAGAGTATCAAACCGCATTGGCAAATAGCAAAGACGGTGCCCCTTGGTCAGACCATGATTTCTGTACATCAATGCTCCTTTTTTCCCCGGTTTTCCCCCCTAATCCCCCCATCCTTTCGGCGTCACATTTTTGCTGGATTTATATACCACAGAATCTGGATCGAATCTTCCTTTTCCACTCTGTTAGAACTACAGCTTTTGTAATTCCTACATTCCCAACCTGGAAAAGATCCGAAGTTGGCAGACAAACAAAGACCAATTTCGCTGACCTGTCATCCCTGTAAATTAATGGAGAAAAATTGTTTCTGGGCGCGCTTACTCCCCTGTTCTGGAGAGCCGGTCAAGCTTTCCTCAACTTCAATTTGGTTTCCGCAAAAATCGTTCGACCTGCGGAACCCTTGGTAAAAACTAGATTCATGACATCCGGGAAGCCTTTTCAATTGGTGGGAATGGTTCTTGGTGTCTTTTTTGGACTTTGAAAAAAGCTTACGACACAACGTGAATAACTGGGATTCTCCTTAAACTCCATTCGCTTGTTTCCGCGGACAACTCCGCCTCTTTTCATCAAATGCCTTCTGTCCAACAGATCTATCCAGGTTCGGTGCTCTTCTATTCGGTCACACTTCACTTTACTCTGGATGAAGGCGGTTCGCAGGGTAGTGTTTTAAGTGTACTACTATTTATCTCGGATTTATATACTTGCTTACTTCTATTCCAGCGACTGTCATTTTTTCTCTATCGATGACCTTGCATTATACATAGCGGGTGCCAGCTGCCTTTTCTCGAACGGTAACTTCAACTAGCTATTGAAAAATATTTCACAATGAAAAAATGTCATGGTTCCATTTTTCTGCCACCAAAACCTCAGCAGTGCTTTTTTTTAAAAAATGAAATCGAAAGAAAATAATTACCATTTTCCAGCGAACCTAACCTTAATATGGTTCGCCTATTCCCTGTTACTTCACAGGTCAATTCCTAGGACTCATTCTAGATGACCAACTTAACATATCACCACATATTAAACACCTGAAAAACAACTTGTCATCGCGCGCTTGACCTATTACGTCATCTCGCCTAAAAATCTTGTGGCTCTGTTCGCAAGTCCCTTTTACCGCCTTTACATCGCCCTAGATCCGATCGAAACGACTATGGCTGTGCAGTGTACGGCCAGACCTCCACAACTCATTACTACCTTATTAGATCCCATCCAAATGAGGCGATCGTATTCCACTGGAGCCTTCCGATCGTCCCCGGGTGAGCCTTGATGTTAAGCCAATGTGGATGGTGCCACTCTTTCTTCGAAGAGAATACATTATGTGTACAAGCCATCTTCGTTTTCACTCCATACCGTCTGCCTGACACAGATTCTGCAAGAAGATACCTCAGAATCCCAATTACAGGCCATTTGCAAAGACGGTTCTTGCGGCAAATTTCTTAACAGTCCCTTTGCAAAAGGTGCTGCCTTTCTCTTACGACGAAGGGCAACACACCTTGGCTATTCCCCGCTCCCACCATTTGCTTGGCTCTGACCTCTCTTTCCAAATCTAGCCATCCGGCTCCCCTGTTAAAAGCATCATTCCTGTCTCATTCCGCAGTCCATGATGAGTTTACTCCAGTGTTTACTGATGGCTCTAAAACAGGGAATAGTGTGGGCGCATCTGCTGTCTTTCCTGACCGCAACCTCTCCCATACCCTCCCCCTCATGCTTCAATTTTTACGGCAGAATTAATGGCTATAATGATTGCCCTTTCTCGAATTCTAATCCTTAACCAAGATCACTCTTATGTCATTTATTCAGATTCGCTCAGCGCGCTACAAGCGCTTAAAACCCCTTATTCTAAAAACACAATGGTATCTGCTGTACAACAATTTCTTCGGCTGCTCCATTCCCGGAAGAAACAAATTATTTTATGTTGGACCCCCTCTCATGTAGGGGTAACTGGCAATGAAATCGCTGAAGAGAGGCCAAAATGGCCCCTCCTCTTTTCGGAGTTGTTTCCAGGTATCTCCCGGATGCCATTCGACAAGGATACCTCCCATCAACCGATTAACTATCCTGCTCCTCCGACAATGGTTTTCGATCTTATTTGCAAAAGCGCGTCCTGGACGAATGATCAGCGGGGAGCGTAAACTTAAGAAATATAAAGCCGATCAATCGTGAAGTGGTTCTTCCTCCCACCGACCGAAAGCGCTTACCGAGGTGGATACTTGCACGCCTCGTACTCCGGCACAGCACATATCACTCACAGCACCTATATGTCACGGGAACCCCCCCCTCCCATTTCAAATTTTCCGGTGCCACACCCCTCAATCTGTTCGCCATTTATTCATTGATTGTACCCTATTCGCCGTCGTCATTTTCCTACTTTACGGTCCATAACACCTTCTGAAAGATTATCCCGTATCTTGTCCGAATCTTCCCACTTTAGTAGTAAATCTATTTTCGATTTGCAAAGAAAATGGAATATTCTTTATAACATTTTGAAATTTAGTTAATGTGTAATCTTAGGACTATTTATAATACAAAGGTATAATTTTATTTATTTTGTTATTTATTTTTTGAGCTGAATATATTCATTTCCTCATTCAAATCTTCCTTTGACACTTGAAGCATATATATGACAGGGCCCTCCCATGGTGCTGATTTTTCAGCCCAGTATGGCCGCTTCTCTGTGAGCCGTGGTGGGTCCTGTACACTGACTCAAAAAAAAAACTTTTTAATTAATAAATTTTTTGTAAGTTATTTAGATTTAAACTTTGGAGCTTCTGAACCAGTCTTTTAGTTGGGAGGTTAATTACTAGAGATGGGGTCGGGTCGCTCACCGACGAACGACAGTTTTTGACTATTCATCTCAGTGAGTTTATTAATAATGAGTCACGACTCATAGTAATCGCAAAAGAATGGCAAAAATGTACCTATTTACAAAAGCTTATTATTATTACTCGTAAGAGCTTTGTTTTGCAAGACCGGTTTTTGAGTGTTGGATTGTGATATCGTGGGAACCCAAGCGGGCGAGGCATAGCTTAAGATTGTCTGCATACTATTGAAAGGGACTCTTTGTGTTGGTCAAAAGTTGTTCCGGTTAGTGTTTTCATCGCATTCAATTTGTGTTTGGCTCTAGAGGTAATATTGTTTAATATAGTGGGTGAATGTCATGTGTGGATCGAAAGTTAAGCCAGGGATGGTTAGTTGTTTAATGAGGGAGAGTCTGTTGTTTGCAAGGAAAACTGTTGAGTGGGTGTTTGACACTTTTGTTAGGTGTGAGTAATGTGATAGAGGATTTTTGAAGGGAGGCAATCATTGATTGTTGACAGCTATTGCTTCAATTGGTTTATATATTGCTGTAGTTCTTGTCTTGTTGTATTTATAGAGGACTTTGTACTGCAATTGTTCGGTCATCTGCATAACTATTGTTTTTTTTATAGAGGAGGGGTGTGGGTTGTGGTAGATCGTGCATAAATAGATTAAAGAGAATGGGTGATAGGATGGCTCCCTGGGGGACTCCATTATATAACCTGTAGGTACGAGAGGTGTGGGCGACCGGACAGAAATTTGCTATTATTTTCTTATCACTGATATTTTTTTCTGTTTTAAACGTTGTCTATTATGAGGTGACGTGGGACTGTATCAAATGTTTTGTTTGTCTATTGCCTTTGGGGGAGGATGGTAGATTTTGGTTGAAACCTGTGAGGGCGTTTTCTGTCAGATCGGTAAGCATTGAGGTTGTGGAGTGGTTTGGTCTGAATCCATGTTGTGTATCTGAGACGGGGATTAGGGGAGATTCTGTTCAGGGTTAACCTCTCAAGAACTTCAGATTTAGTAGAAAGTAATTTTGATAAGATTCTCTGATACGAAGCAACAATAACTCACCTGAAGAAAAGTGCTGAAGAGGTTTAGATGTTGAACGGAACTTGCAAGATCGAAGATTAAAATAATATAAATTATATAATAATTATACCTCTCGTTTCATTTTGTACGTGAGAATCTAGTAAAGGTGGATCCCTCTTTGGTACAGCAATACTTTTCCATAGTCTTGTGAATCTGGCATCTTTAAATGCCTGCCATTTGAAGCGATAAAATTACTACCATGGTATAATGACAAAGGTCACGACCGCATCAAAACTTAAAATGTGATCGTAATATTGAAATCCTCTTCCTAAAAAAAAAAAAAAAAACAATTCTAATACTAAAATTAACTATCGCACTTATCACTATGTATGAGCCAAACGTAAGTCCTTCTTCAAATATATCGTCACTCCTTTTGCTGTTAATATAAAAATACATTGGAGAGTTTAGTAGACTTAATCAGTAATGATATATCATTATATGAGGTCTATATAAGGCAAGGATGTTGGGTGATTTATTAGGTTTTAGTGTGCCTGTTTCCAGAATGGGGGGATAGTGGTTGGTGTTGGATAGTGTTGAATATTCCAGTTAGTTCTGCTATGACATTAGTTTCAAAGTGTTTGAGGTGAATATTGGATATTTTGTCTGACCCTTCTGCTTGTGAATTTTTTAGATTTTTGATGGTGTTAAGTACTTCTATTGGAGTGAATGGAGGGGCTTCTTGGTTGGTCTTTATTTTTTTAAGTCGTTTAGTTGTTAATCTGTTGGTGAGAGTTGTATGTTTATGGCTAATTTTAGAGTAGTGTGACATAAGGAGAATTCATTGATTTTTAGGGCTAAGGATTTTTTTTGTTTTGTTTACAGATGGCTTCGTGGGTAGGTGGAGGCTGTTTTTGTGAAGTGTGATTTTTTTTTTTAGTGTTCGGTACATTTTTGTTGTGTTAGTTTTATGGTGTATTGTTTGTGTGTACTGTTGCCAGTTTTTATTTTTGTTAGAGTTAATAAAGTTGTTTATTCTGTTGTTGATGTCTATTACTTGGTTTAGATTTGGTTGTCTATTTTGTCGGGAGGGAATTTCTTTGTTTTATTAGAGTGTCTATTTTTGATGAAAAATTGGGATTGAAATGTTTGTGGTAGCCTTGAGGAATGTATTTTTGGATGCCTTTAGAATGGTTTAATTGAAGTGAATTGCTTTGCCGAGAGATGTAGAGTTTGTTGTTTGGAAAGAATCTAGTCCCTGTTCTATTAAATCAGTGTAAGCTTGCCAGTTTGCTTTTTTTTATAGTTAGTGTAAGTCTTTTTAAAGGATATGTGTGTGTGTTGGGGTGTTTATGATGAATTGTGATTAGTATTGGAATGTGATCAGGAGATAGATCATGAAATTAAGGTTTGCCATGTTGCTGCGAGCTGAAGTTGGGGGGAACAAAAAGAGATGTCAGGGGACGTGGGGTTCTGATCATATTGGAATGGTTGTCGTGTGGATTTGTTTCGTTGAGGATGTGGTGTTTCGAAATTGTAAGTTGTCTATGAGAGTATCACCTCTTGGTGAATTTGTGTTTGTGTTCAGCCATGCAGGGTGATGGACATTGAAGTCCCCTGCTAGTATCGGATTATTATATTGAGTTAGGGGTGATAGGTCTGGGACATAATTTTGGGGGCAGAATTGCGTAAGAGGGTATTGATTCTTGTTGCGGTGTTATGCTCTTGGTGAATAACCTGGAACATGGCATAGCGACAAGACCCAATGCTTGGGGGATTTTGCGCGTCCCTCCGGACCCTAGAGCTTAAGTATGTGGCATTGTCCACATAGCGAATGCTTTTTAATCTTTCCTTTCCCCTCATTTTTCGAAATTATTTATATAATTTAAATCCTTCTCTTCCCTCCTCCATCCACAATTTCTTATCTTTTTTTGTTCCCACCCGTCAGTCCTTCCGGTGCCTCTTTCCCAGCATAGGTTTTCAGCTCAACCTCACACTTCTTCCCCGTGGATGATGGTACAGGAGAAAAACCGGTCCTTTAGCTCTTCTTTGATCGAGCCGCCAATTGTAGGGAACCTGAACCTTAGCTAATCACTGAGGAGGCTGTTCTAACATCTTGAACTTTACGTTAAGAATATAGGTGCCCGTAAATGGTAACGGGGGTGTAAAATGGCGTAGAGTTTATGGGTGGGGTTGGAGGTTGTGGTTAGGTCTCTGTCTTGGAACTTCTTGTGGGGAGAAGGGTTACCCTTCCTTATGAAATATACATCTTTCCAGCCCATCCTGTTATTTACTTTTATGTTTCATTTGTTTTATTATTATAAATGCTCATCCATGGAGACGAAGTTTGTGGTTTAAATTTTTTATGGAAAAGTCTTATTAAAGAAAATGCCTTTTTAAATCAAGGAGAGTTTGATAACAACAATTACCATCCGTCGGGTTCTTACCTGACCCCACCTCGGTCCTCCTACTTCTAGACCTGCAGATTACTTCCCTTTTCTTCCTTCTCCTACACCTGAGGGTCCTTTGCATAACTTCAGCGATTCGTCGACTGGTATGCCCCTAACACCCCAGGTGCCCAAACGGTTAGGGCAATCCCGCAAAGGTGCTCACGTCATAGTCGTTCTCACTCGTTTACTCCATATGCTGCTTCCCTCCGGGAATGCCAGCTGATACATCATTCCCGATATATTACTTATTGCGATCCACTACCTTCAAAGCTTTTACTGAGGCAAAGAACCTTCTTCTAGCGGATTGCTCTTGAAGAAGCTTTAAGAGTTGAAGACCCTCCCAATCACATTAATGAGAAATGGGGTCCCTTCTCGTTCAAGTTACTACCCGGAATCAAAGTTCTATTTTGCCATCCTTAACGTCTCGGAAACATTCCTCTTATTTCTACAGATGAAATAAGAAACTCATCTAAAGGCACTATTTATTCTTTTGAACAGAAAGACGAAGATAGATACTGCTGTCATTTTAAGAAATCTCCAGCAGAAAAGATTTTCCGTTACAAACAATAAATTTCCCCCTCGTCGGGACTCACCTGACACCCCAAATCCTTGTTTACTGCTGACCTTTAATACCCCTCATTAGGGTTGGAAAAAACCATGGTTTAAAAAAAAAAAAAAAGCATTGGTTTTTTTGAAAAAAACAAATAAACCAATGGTTTTTATGGGTTTTTATGCTATTTTGATGGTTTTAATGTAGTTTTTAATGGTTTTAATAGATTTTACAGGCAAAAATCACTACTGGAAACTGTTATGCACATGTGCTAACACATATTTTTAAATTCCCTTAATAAGTTTCTTTAGATTCTTAAATTTCAAATTTTCTTGATATAAACTGTAATGTTATAAATTATTATTGTTTTTTGAGTTTTAAATAAACTCATATAGTAAAAAAATAAGAGGGTATATTATAATATAAAAACTCTATCTGAAAAAAAAAAAAGGTTTTACTTTATTATTTTACTAAAAAAAAAAAAATTATTATATTTGCAATGCATCCAAAAATATAATTAATGGCCAATTGCGATATGACGAACAATGTCACTATATTTGAACTCTCTTTAAAGGACGAGCATCTGATAATGAGCACAAAGAAATCTGCTGCGCTAACGATAGCCATATTCTCACAAAATCCTTCTACACCCAACATATGAGTTTAATTATATAACTTTTGATGTGGGCATCAATGTGGTAGAAATGAATTCCCAAGAGCTCAAAACAAGAATAAGTTCAACCATTTAAATTTAAAATATATATATTATATAATATATATATATTATATATTATATATATTATATTATATATATATATATATATATATATATATATATATATATTATAATAATATATATTATTATTTAAAATTTAATATATATATATATATATATATATATATATTATAATCATTCTCACAATAATATAAAATTCACAGAAATTTTTTTATTGCCTTTCAGCTACTCTTCGATTGAAATATTGAGAAAACCATATCAACATGCTAAAGAAAATCATTAATAAATATTTTTTTTAGATATTTTATGCATGTTTTTTTTTATGGTTTAAACCATTGGTTTTTTTATGAGGTTTAAACCATGGTTTAAACCAATGGTTTAAACCAAATGGTTTAAACCATCCCATCCTACCCCTCATCCACCTTCAAAGGAGAAAATAGTGTTCGCACGTTTTTACAACTACCCAGACGTTGTTTTAAATGTCAACTGTTTGGTCATCTTCGAAAATACTATAGGGGACCGCATGATATATCCCAGTCTGAGGAGAATTATTTCACATTCCCTGGGAAAATACACTGCAAAAACTGTGGAGGACCCCACAGTGCTTCTTCCTTAAAATGACGGTCTTACCTGTTCGAACAGGAGGTTTTGGAGTTATGTATCATACATAAATTGAGCAGGAGAGATGCCATACACCAACTCAATGAAAAAATATCCTACAAGACAAAGACAATCTTATGGTACAATTGCAGCAGCCCCCATGCCTCCGCGTGTTAATCCACCGACACAACTCCATCCCAGCAGAACTCTCCCAAATCAAAGCGAAACTCGGGCAGTTACTCTAACCTGCCTGCCTGTATTGCCCACACTACTGACTCCTCAAATAGTGCAAAAGCAGCCCTTGATCCAATCTCGCGTCCAAAATGTCATCAACAACCTTACCCCGAGTACTAGTTTTCAACTAACCAACAATAAAACTAAGTTGGTTCATCCAACACAAAGCTTGGATAATATTTCCTGCCAAGACACACTGTCCCATACCTATCCGATAGGTTCGCCAAACTCACGCAAGAGGACTGTGTCTCTGTCCCCAAATCCGAATCCCACTATTACTCAAATTCCTGAAAAAGATGTTCCTAAACACAAAGAAAAGAATAATCACCAAGATAAAGATTATTCGTTAAAAACACAAAACACCCGAATTTCTAAACCAAAACACATAACCTCAGATGTGAAAAATGCAACTCAGAAGAGATCTCGCCATAAGTCTATTCCAGAGGCAAAAGCAATAACTTCAATAGATTGTACTCAAACAATCAGAGCTATCGAGCAACCCACCAATCAACCCTGATAGTTTGCAAGAATATTCCAGCTCTTCTGAATCCCCCTATAACTCTTCTTCCGAATTTCTTATCTCAACACTCCTTAAAGGATTCTATGCCTTAGCGGATGTAATGGATAATAGCTTCCAAATAGAGCTTGATGTGGCTACCCACTCTCTTTCTAATGCTTCCTGCTGTTCTGAGAAGGAGGTGAATGGAAAGCCATACAACGTAAACGCCGTAAATGCTCCAAATGTTCTGGATCTGTTGGCAGCATGAAAGGGGGGGACCCAGAAGTCTCCATTCTTTACTCAAATTGTCCAGTCTCCCAAAATCACTTGCATGATGACTTGCTGGCAAAATCTAAAGTATCAGACTTTGTCAACCCAACGAATCCTACAGCGGATCGCAATATCGCAACTCCAACACCCTTTCAAAAAGATGGCACCTTTCTGGTGACACTTTCCTTCCCCATTTCCATGGAAATAATCCCATACCCCCAACACATTTCTAAATCTGCTTGCTTGGTAGATACTGATATCGCTCCCATTCCTAAACTTGAGCATTTTGGTTGCTTTTTCAACGACCAACCAAATCCACACAATAAGATGGACTTGGTTGAACTCACTTTATCTCGCATTCGTGGTAAACCCCCTTTACCAAATACCACTGAAAACTCCTTCCCAAAAACGGTCGTACAACCCAAATCTCTGTTGTATGACTATTCTTTACCACCAGGATTTATTGCCCCTCCTCGTCGAGACCCACGTTCCAGCCTTTTCTCTCCATCTGAGTCCACCTCCAACACTACCGCTAGCTAGATAGAGACAATTGTTTCAAAAAGGCCATCTCAATAACATAATAATATAGCATGGCCACCTTCCTTCAATGGAATTGTCGGACTACTATAATTTTGAAGAACTCGTTCAACTAATAAACATATGTACACC
>JABUQX010054592.1:40000-42319 GCA_015478945.1 Trachelipus rathkii
AACTCCTTGTGTTGCATTTCGGCTGTTGTCGTACAATTTTACTTATATTATTAAAAATTTGAAAATCTTATTTTAAGCCTATTTTTCAATTTTTTTTATTACATTTTCTGAATTAAAATTCTTTGCTAATTACAAAAATGTCATTTGTTTTAGTGTAGCATTTGTAGTTCGTTCTAATGACGGGGGGGCCGCCCGAGCGCCGCCGCGGGGGGGGCGCGGGGGGGCCCCCTGTCCTAAAGTAAACTCTGACCACTTTATATAAATTTTATATATATATTATATATAACTATATATATATATATAATATATATATATATATATATATATATATATATATATATATATATATATATATATATATATATATATATATATATATAAGTGGATGTATAGTGGTGAGTATGATAGGAATCGACCGGCTGGAAGACTGAAGAAAATGTGGATTGAGTCGGTAAAGGAATGCCTGGAAGAGAGAAATGTGAGTTGGCAGAGAGAGAAAAAGGTGATAATAGGAAGTGTATGGCAGGATTTTTGTGAGGGGTTATGGTTGGTGGCCCACTGGGCAAGGGATGATCTCCTACCATTGACAAAATCCAATAGTGAGGGCCCGTCGCGCGTCCCGTGAAGCTCTAGGGTGGGTTTTCTGACTGCGACGAGTTCTCACTAAAAGATATTAATGGGGTGGTAAGGCTGGGCCTTTCTTTTCGACTTGCGTCATATTCCTCTACTACTTTTCTGTTTCCGGTGCATGCTACGCACCTTACCAAAATAGATTACCAATAGTCTTGGGGAGAGAAGGTGGGTGATAATATATATATATATATATATATATATATATATATATATATATATATATATATATATATATTATATATATATATATATATATATATATATATATATATATATATATATATATATATATTAGTGATGGGTCGAATATTCGGTTTTCCATTCGCATTCGCGAATATTCACATGTTTTTCGACCTTCGCTATTCGCATTCGCATTCGCGTTGCCACTGCGAATATTTCTCGAATATTTTATATAATATATAAATATGATACATATAACATAACATTAATAGATTATATTATAGTATATTACATAATTTAATATTTAATATATATGCCAGTCAATTACCAATTGTAACTATGGAGTAAGTTTATTTTTATTTTTTTGTAGCTTTAGAGTTTAGAGTCACTATGGTTAATGACTCAGTCAACCACATATAACGACTTACGCGACGCACGAAAAATCAGAAGTCAGTTATGACTCAGTATCATTCAGAATATAACTAAAAGCAGAGCTATTCATGGAGGGGGTGTTATGCATGCCTCAGAAGCTCACCAACTAACGCAATTTACACAGTTGAACACAGACGCAGGCTTTGAAGTTAGGGAGATTAAATCAGCAGAAACACAGAAGGTGGCAAGAAGTTCCACAGAACAGAGGTGGCAGGAAAGAAGGAAGCACCGCAGCGAACTAACCTGGAGTTACCAATATCCACCACAAAACTCATGCGCAGACACAGCAACCCTTGTGCTACGAGGCGTCGTAAAGGTGGTGGCACGCGAGTGAACAAGTTCCCTCGAGCACCTGCCGCTGCGGTACCTTTAGAAATTTGATAAAAGCACAACATCGCGCCGCAAAGATAGAGGTCAAGTGAAGTGGAAAGTAGGGAACAGTTTTATAAGTCTTTTGGCCTTGGACTCGACCCTGTCAAAACCGGGTGAAACCAGAGCCCCCAGAAATAGAGCAGTACTCCCATACAAGGGCGGAATGAGGCCCTTGTATAGCTGGAGTAGCTGAGAAGAAGAAAAAAAGTCTCGCAGTCTAAACAGAACTCCAGTTTCTTTGAGGCCCCTAGCTACCGTTGTGATGTGAAGGTTTCAAGACATTTTTTTGTTTATGATAAGGCCAAGGATGTTTAATATTGTCAACAGGAGAGACGAGGAACGTCGAAAGAGATGGAAAAGTGGCAGGTGTTTTAGAGAGGGAGATTTGTAAAAGTTGAGTTTTTAAAGAATTAATTTCACAAGGTTGGGACGACCCCACCCCGGAATTCTATCCAGATCAGCGAGAATAGAATCGGAAAGATTAAGAACGAGAGGCAATTCTAGAAGCAAAAAGAGGGAGGCAGAATTGAAATGAGTTTGAAGAATTGAAGGGTCGAATCATCGGCATAGCGAGTGGATAGAGTTAGATGTGCGGTGAGAGATCATTAATGAAAAGTAAGAATAAAGTAGGAGATAAGACAGAACTCTGAGGAACAACCACAATTGGCAGAAAAAGAAGAAGAAGTCGCCCCGTCAACAACA
>JABUQX010054593.1:0-11221 GCA_015478945.1 Trachelipus rathkii
TGCCTGCCTGCTGCCTGCCTGCCTGCCTAACCGCCTGCCTGCCTGCCTGCCTGCCTTCCTCCTGCCTGCCTGCCTGCCTGCCTGCCTGCCTGCCTGCCTGCCTGCATGCCTGCCTGCCGGCAGCCTGCCTGCCTGCCTGCCTGCCTGCCTCCCTGCGAAACACCATATATTTATATATTTTTTGGACATTTTCCATGTCCCATTTTACGAAATAAACACCAATTGAACTCTGGGATTCATAAGTTATGTGATACAGTGATTTAATATTCATCATCAGGCATTATAAAAAAAGTTATTGGCCAAAAAGAATTAAATCATGATATAAACACTTTTTGTAATGAACTTAAATAGTAAATATAACATCGATATGTAGTTATTTCAATGAACCGCGTTTGAGGGCTAACTGCCTTGCCGGGGAAGGTGCTGCTGCCTTCCTTGCCCCAGCCTTCGGTGATCGAATCGCCGAAGACCACCCCGCGTGACTGCCTGCCTGCCTGCCTGCCTGCCTGCCTGCCTGCCTGCTGCCTTCCTGCCCGGCCTGCCTGCCTGCCTGCGAATAACCTATATATTTATATATTTTTGGGACATTTTCCATGTCCCATTTTACAAAATAAACACCAAATTTGAACTCTGGGATTCATAAGTAATGTGATACAGTGAATTTATATTCAATAGCTATTATAAAAAAGTTATTGGGAAAAAAGAATTAAAATCGTGAAATAAACACTTGTATGAACTTAAATAGTAAATAAAACATCGATATGTAGTTATTTTCAATGAACTGCCTTCTTGCCTGCCTGCATGCCTGCCTGTCTGCCCTGCCTTCCTTTTTCTCTGTCTGCCCGCCTGCCCTGCTTCCTCCCTGCCTTCCCTCCCTCCCTGCTTGCTTGCTTGCCTGCCTGCCTGTCCCTGCCTGCTGCCTGCCTGCCTGCCTGCCTGCTGCCTGCCTGCCTGCCATTGCCTGCCTGCCTGCCTGCCTGCCTGCCTGGCCTGCCTGCCTGCCTGCCTCCCTGCCTGCCTTCCCTCCTGCTTCCCTCGCTCCCTGCTGCCTGGCTGCCTGCTTGCCTGCTGCCTGCCTGCCAGCCCTGCTGCCTGCCTGCTCCTGCCTGCCTGACTGCCTGCGAATAACAAATATTATATATATTTTTTTGGCCATTTTTTCATGTCCCATTTTAAGAAATAAACACCAGATTTGAACTCTTTGGCTCATACGTTATGTGATACAGCGTGAATTTATATTCGATAGCTATTATAAAAAGGTAAATGGGAAAAAGAAGTAAAATCGTGAATTAAAAACCTTTGTATGAACTTAAATAGTAAATATAACATAGATATTTAGTTATTTCAATGAACTGCCTTCCTGCCTGCCTGCCTCCTTGCCTGTCTGGCCTGCCTTCCTGCCTGCCAGCACGCCTGCCTGCCTGCCTGCCTGCCTGTCCTGCCTGCCTGCCTGCCTGCCTGCCTGCCTGCCTGCCTGCCTGCCTGCCTGCTGCCTGCTGCCTGCCTGCCTGCCTGCTTGCCTGCCTACCTGCCTGCCTGCCTGCCTGCCTGCGAATAACAAATATTCTTATATATTTTTGGGACATTTTTCATGTCCCATTTTACGAAATAAACACCTGTTTTGAACTCTGGGATTCATAAGTTAGGTGTTACAGTGAATTTATATTCGATGGCTATTATAAAAAGGTAATTGGGAAAAAAGAAGTAAAATCGTGAAATAAACACTTTGTATGAACTTAAATAGTAAATAACATAGATATGTAGTTGTTTCAATGAACTGCCATACTGCCTGCCTGCCTGCCTGCCTGCCTGCCTGCCTGCCTGCCTGCCTGCCTGCCTGCCTGCCTGCCTGCCTGCCTGCCTGCCTGCCTGCCTGCCTGGCCTGCTTGTCCTGTCTGCCTGCCTGCCTGCCTTCCTGCCTGCCTGCCTGCCTGCCTTCCTGCCTGCCTGTCTGCCTGCCTGCCTGCCTGCCTGCCTGCCTGCCTGCCTGCCTGCCTGCCTGCCTGCCTGCCTGCCTGCCTGCGAATAACAAATATTCTTATATATTTTTGGGACATTTTCCATGTCCCATTTTAAGAAATAAACACCTGATTTGAACTCTGGGATTCATAAGTTATGTGATACAGTGAAATTATATTCAATAGCTATTATAAAAAAGTTATTGGGAAAAAAGAATTAAAATCGTGAAATAAACACTTTTGTATGAACTTAAATAGTCAAATATAACATGATATGTGTAGTTTATTTCAATGAAGCCTTCTTGCCTGCCCTGCATGCTGCCTGTCTGCCTGCCTTCCTCCCTCCCTGCCTACCTGCCCGCCTGCCTTCCCTGCCGGCCTTCCTGCTGTCCTGCTTGCCTGCTTGCCCTGCCTGCCTGCCTGCCTGCCTGTCTGCCTGCTGCCTGCTGCCTGCCTGCCTGCATGCCTGCCCGCCTGCCCTGCCTGCCCTGCTGCCTGCCTGCCTGCCTGCCTGCCCACCTGCCTCGCTGCCTGCCTGCCTGCCTGCTGCTGCTGCTGCTGCCTGCCTGCCTGCCTGCCATGCCTGCGCTGCCTGGCTGGCTGCCTGCCTGCCTGCGAATAAAAAATATTCTTATATATTTTTTGGACATTTTTCATGTCCCATTTAAGAAATAAACACCAGATTTGAACTCTGGATTCATAAGTTAGGTGTTACAGTGAATTTATATTCGATGGCTATTATAAAAAGGTAAATGGTAAAAAGAAGTAACATCGTGAAATAAACACTTTGTATGAACTTAAATAGTAAATATAACATCGATATGTAGTTTTTTCAATGCCTGCCTGCCTGCCTGCCTGCCTGCCTGCCTGCCTGCCTGCCTTCTGCCTGCCAGCCTGCCTGCCTGCCTGCCTGCCTGCCTGCCTGCCTGCCTGCCTGCCTGCCTGCCTGCCTGCCTGCCTGCCTGCCTGCCTGCCTCCCTGCCTGTCGCCTTTCTGCCTGCGGCCTGCCTGCCTGCCCTACCTGCCTGCCTGCCTGCCTGCCTGCGAATAAAAAATTCTTATATATTTTGGGACATTTTCCATGTCCCATTTTACGAATGCACTTGCAGATTTGAACTCTGGGATTCATAATTTATGTGACACAGTGAATTAATATTCGATAGCTATTATAAAAAGTTAATTGGGAAAAAAGAAGAAATATCGTGAAATCAACACTTTGTATGAACTTACAAGTAAATATAACATTGATATGTGGTTATTTCAATGAACTGCCTTCCTGCCTGCCTGCCTGCCTGCCTGCCTGCCTGCCTGCCTGCCTGCCTGCCTGCCTGCCTGCCTGCCTGCCTGCCTGCCTGCCTCCTGCCTGCCTGCCTGCCTGCCTGCCTGCCTGCCTGCCTTCCTGCCTGCCTGCCTGCCTGCCTGCCTGCCTGCCTGCCTGCCTGCCTGCCTGCCTGCCTGCCTGCCTGCCTGCCTGCCTGCCTGGCTGCCCTGCCTACCTACCTGCCTGCCTACCTGCCTGCCTTCCCGCCTGCTTGCCTGCCTGCCTTGCCTGCCTGCACGCCTGCCTGCCTGCCTGCCCTGCCTGCTGCCTGCCTGCCTGCCTGCCTGCCTGCTGCCTGCCTGCCTGAATAACAAAATATTTATATATTTTTGGGTCATTTTTCCTGTTCCATTTTACGAAATAAACACCAGATTTGGAACTCTGGGATTCATAAGTTTTTGTGATACAGTGAATTTATATTCAATAGCTATTATAAAAAAGTTATTTGGGGA
The DNA here is from genome assembly GCA_015478945.1 of Trachelipus rathkii. Taxonomy (NCBI): domain Eukaryota; kingdom Metazoa; phylum Arthropoda; class Malacostraca; order Isopoda; family Trachelipodidae; genus Trachelipus; species Trachelipus rathkii. The sequence continues at coordinate 3,732 of JABUQX010054593.1, forward strand.
AAAAGATTAAAATATGAAATAAACACTATTGTAATGAACTTTAAATAGTAAATTAACATCGTATGGTAGTTATTTCAATGACTGCCTTACTGCCCTGCCTGCCTACCTGCCTTTCTTGCTTGCCGGCGTCTGCCTCCCTGCCTGCCTTCTTCCTGCCTGCCTGCCTGCCTGCCTACTGCCTGCCTGCCTGCCTGCCTGCCTGCCCTCCTGCCTGATTGCCTGCCTGCCTGCCTGCCTGCCTGCCTGCCTGCCTGCCTGCCTGCCTGCCTGCCTGCCTGCTGCCTGCCTGCCTGCCTGCCTGCCTGCCTGCCTGCCTGCCTGCCTTTTTTCATGTCCCATTTTACGAAATAAACAACAGATTTGAACTCTGGGATTCATAAGTTATGTGATACTGTGAATTTATATTCAATAGGTATTATAAAAAAGTTATGGGAAAAAAAAGAATTAAAATCGTGAAATAAACACTTTTTTCGAACTAAATAGTACAGATAACATAGCCATTTAGATATTTCAATGAACTGCCTTCCTGACCTGCTCTGCATGACCTGCCTGTCTGCCTGCCTCCTGCCTGCCTATCCTACCTGTGCCTTCCTGTTTGCCTGCTTCCTGCCTGCTGCTTGCCTGCTTGCCTGCCTGCCTGCCTGCCTGCCTGCCTGCCTGCTTCCCTGCCTGCCTTTGCCTGCCTGCCTGCCTGCCTGCCTGCCTGCCTGCCTGCCTGCCTGCCTGCCTGCCTGCCTGCCTGCTGCCTGGCTGCCTGCCTGCCTGCATGCCTGCCCGCCTCCGCCTGCTGCCTGCCTGCCTGCCTGCCTGCCTGCCTGCCTGCCCTGCCTGCCTGCTGCCTGCCTGCTGCCTGCCTGCCTGCCTTGCTGCCTGCCTGCCTGCCTCCTTGCCTGCCTGCCTGCCTGCTGCCTGCCTGCCCCTGCTGCCTGCCTGCCTGCCTGCCTGCCTGCCCTGCCTGCCCTGCCTGCCTGCTGCCTGCCTGCCTGCCTTGCCTGCCTGCCTGCATGCCTGCCTGCCTGCCTGCCTGCCTGCCTGCCTGCCTGCCTGCCTGCCTGCCTGCCTGCCTGCCTGCCTGCCTGCCTGCCTCCTGCCCGTCCTCCTGGCCTGCCTCCCTGCTGCCTGCCTGCCTGCCTCCGTGCCTGCCTGCCTGCCTGCCTACCTACCGGCCTGCCTGCCTGCCTGAATGCCTGCCTGCCTGCCTGCTGCCTGCCTGCCTGCCTGCCTGCCTGCCTGCCTGCCCTGCCTGCCTGCCTTGTCTGCTGCCTGCCTGCCTGACTGAGTACCTGCTGCCTGCCTGCCTGCCTGCCTGCCCTGCCTGCCTGCCTGCCTGCCTGCCTGCCTGCCTGCCTGCCTGCCTGCCTTCCTGCCTTCCTGCCTTCCTGCCTTCCTGCCTGCCTGCCCTCCACCCCAGTTCACCTACCTACCTCCCTGCCTACCTTGCCTGCCTGCCCTCCTGCCTGCCTGGCGCGAATAGCAAATATTCTTATATATTTTTGGACATTTTTCATGTCCCATTTATACGAATAAACAAAAGATTTTGAAACTCTTGGATTTCCTAAGTTATGTGATAACAGTGAAATTTAATATTCGATAGCTATTTATTAAAAGGAAATTATGATAAGATGAAGTAAAATCGTTGAAATAAACACTTTGTTTAATGTCAAGCTTAAATGTAAGTAAATATTACATTCGATTATGTTAGTTATTTCATATGCTTGCCTGCCCGCCTGCCTGCTGCCTGCTGCCTGCTCCTGCCTGCTCTGCCTGCCTCCTGCCTGCCGGCTCTGCTCTGCCTGCCTGCCTGCCTGCCTGCCCTTGCTGCCTGCCTTGGCCTGCTTGCCTGCTGCCTGTCCTGCCTGCCTGTCCTGCCTGCTGCCTGCCCTGCCTGTCCTGCCCTGCCCCTGCTGTCTGGCTTCTCTGCCCTGGCCTGTCCTGCCTGCCGCTGCGATATATAAATATTCTTTAATATTTTTTGGACATTTTAATATATCATTTGTATCGAATAGTCAAAAAAAACCTTTATATGCAAGAGGGTATCTTTGAAATAAAAAACACCTGATGTGAACTCTGGTGTTTGATACTTTTTGTGATAACATGAATTTTATTTTGAAGTAGCTATTATGTATATGAAAGGTAAATGGGTAAATTATAACTCGAAATGTTGTTTTGTGAATGAACTGTCTGCTGCCTGCCTGCCTGCCTGCCTGCCTGCCTGCCTGCCTGCCTGCCTGCCTGCCTGCCTGCCTGCCTGCCTGCCTGCCTGCCTGCCTGCCTGCCTGCCTGCTGCCTGCCTCCCTGCCTGCCTGCCTTCCTGCCTGCCCTGCCTGCCCTTCCGCCCTGCCTGCTGCCTGCCTGCCTGCCTGCCTGCCTGCCTGCCTGCCTGCCTGCCTGCCTGCCTGCCTGCCTGCCTGCCTGTCGGCCTTCCATCCTTCCTGCCTGCCTGCCTGCCTGCCGGCCTGCCTTATATATTTTTGGGACATTTTTAATGTCCCATTTTACGAATAGTCAAAAAACCTTTATATCAAGAGGTATCTTGAAATAAACACCTGATTTGAACTCTGGGGTTTATACGTTTTGTGATACAGTGAATTTCTATTTGTATAGAAAGGTAAATAGTAAATAGAACTTCGATATGTGGTTATTTCAATGAACTGCCTGCCTGCCTGCTTCCTGCTTCACTGCTGCCTGCCTGCCTGCCTGCCTGCCTGCCTGCCTGCCTGCCTCCCTCCTGCCTGCCTGCCTGCCTGCCTGCCTGCCTGCCTGCCATTCTTCCTGCCCTGCCTGCCTATGCCTGCCTGCCCTGCCTGCCTGCCTGCTGCCTGCCTGCCTGCCTGCCTTCCTGCCTGCCTGCCTGCCCTCCTGCCTGCCTGCCTGCTGCCTGCCTGCCTGCCTGCTGCCTGCCTGCTGCCTGCCTGCCTGCCTGCCTGCCTGCCTGCCTGCTGCCTGCCTTGCCTGTCCTGCCCCTTCCTGCTACCTGCCTTCCTGCCTGCCTGCCTGCCTGCCTGCCTGCCTGCCTGCCTGCTGGCCTTTCTTCCTGCCTGCCTGCCTGCCTGCCTGCCTGCCTGCCTGCCTGCCTGCCTGCCTGCCTGCCTGCCTGCCTGCCTGCCTGCCTGCCTGCCTGCCTGCCTGCCTTCCTTCCTGCCTGCCTGCCTGCCTGCCTGCCTGCCTGCCTGCCTGCCTGCCTGCCTGCCTGCCTGCCTGCCTGCCTGCTTTGCTGCCTGCCCTGGCTGCCTGCGTGCCTGCCTGCGCTGCGTGCCTGCGTGCCTGCGTGCCTTGTCGTGTGGTGGGGGCGTGCCTTCCTGAGTGCGTGCCTGCCCTGCTTTGGGTGCCTGGCCTGCCTGCCTGCCTGCCTGCCTGCCTGCCTGCCTTCCTTCCTGGCCTGCCTGCCTGCGTGCCTGCTTGCCTGCCTGCCTGCCTCCTGCCTGCCTGCCTGCCTGCCTTCCTGCCTGCCTGCCTGCCTGCCTGCCTGCCTGCCTGCCTGCAAGACTGCCTGCCTGCCTGCCTGCCTGCCTGCCTGCCTGCCTGCCTGCCTACTTGCCTGCCTGCCTGCCTGCCTGCCTGCCTGCCTGCCTGCCTGCCTGCCTGCCTGCCTGCCTGCCTGCCTGCCTGCCTGCCTGCCTGCCTGCTGCCTGCCTGCCTGCGCACCAGCCTGCCTGCCTACTGACTGCCTGCCTGCCGGCCTGCCTGCCTGCCTGCCTGCCTGCCTGCCTGCCTGCCTGCCTGCCTGCCTGCCTGCCTGCCTGCCTGCGTGCTGTGGTTATTTCAATGCACTGCCTGCCTGCCTGCCTGCCTGCCTGCCTGCCTGCCTGCCTGCCTGCCTGCCTGCCTGCCTGCCTGCCTGCTTTCCTGCTTGCCTGCCTGCCTGCCTTCCTGCCTTCCTGCCTTCCTGCCTGCCTTCCCTGCCTGTCTGCCTGCCTGCTTAACCCTAACCTACACTACTCTGCCTGCTACCTTGCCTGCCTGCCCTGCCTGCCTGCCTGCTGCGAATAAACAAATATTCTTCCTATATATTTTTGGGGCATTTTTCATGTCCCATTTTAACGAAATAAACAAAAGATTTGAACTCTTGGATTCCTAAGTTATGTGATACAGTGAATTTATATTCGATAGTTATTATAAAAAGGTAATTGGGAAAAAAGAATGTAAATCGTGGAACATAAACACTTTGTATGAACTTAATTAGTAAATATAACATCGATATGTAGTTATTTCAACAACTTGCCTGCCGCCTGCCTGCCGCCTGCCTGCCTGCCTGCCTGCCTCCCTGCCTCCTCCTGCCTGCCTGCCTGCTGCCCTGCCTGCCTGCCTGCCTGCCTGCCCTCTTGCCTGCCTTTGCCTGCCTGCCCTGCCTGCCTGCCTGCTTGCTGCTTGCATGCTGCCTGCCTACCTGCCTGCCTGAATGGCATGCATGCCTGCCTGCCTGCCTACCTGCCTGACTGGCAGCCTGCCCGTACTGACCTCCATGGCCTACCTGCGCTGCCTGCCTGCCCTTCCTGCGAATAACAATATTCTTAATATATTTTTGGGAATTTTTCATGTCCATTTTACGAAATAAACAAAAGATTTGAACTCTGGATTCATAAGTTATGTGATACAGTGAATTTATATTCGATAGCTATTATAAAAAAGGTAATTGGGAAAAAAGAAGTAAAATTGTGAAATAAACACTTTGTATGAACTTAAATAGTAAATATAAAATCGATATGTAGTTATATTCATGCCATGCTGCTGCGCTGCCTTCCTGCTGCTGCTGCCCTGCCTGCCTGCTTGCCTGCATGCCTGCCTGCCCATGCCTGCCTGCCTGCCTGCCTGCCTGCCTGCCTGCCTGCCTGCCTGCCTGCCTGCCTGCCTGCCTGCCTGCCTGCTTGCCTGCCTGCCTGCCTGCCTGCCTGCCTGCCTGCTTCCCTGCCTGCTGCCTGCCTGCCTGCCTGCCTGCCTGCCTGCCTGCCTGCCTGCCTGCCTGCCTGCCTGCCTGCTTGTCTGCCTGCCTGCCTTGCCTGACTGCCTGCCTGCCTGCCTAAATACCTGCCTGCCTACCTGCCTTCCTGCGCTGCCTGCGAATAACAAATAATCTTATATATTTTTGGGACATTTTTAATGTCCCATTTTATGAATAAAAAACCTTTGAACTCTGGGATTCATAAGTTTTGTGATACAGTGAATTAATATTCGGATAGCTATTATAAAAAGGTAATTGTGAAAAAAGAAGAAAAATCGTAGTGAAATAAACACTTTTTATAAACTTAAATATAAATAATACATCGATATGTAGTTATTTCAATGAACTACTGCCTGCCAGCCTGCCTGCCTGCCTGCCTGCCTGCCTGCTGCCTGCCTGCCTCCTGCCTGCCTGCCTCCTGCCTGCTGGCTTGCCTGCCTGCCTGCCTGCCGCCTGCCTGCCTGCCTGCCGCCTTGCCTGCCTGCCTTCCTGCTGCCCTGCCCTGCTTGCCCTGCCCTGCCTGCCTGCCTGCCTGCCTGCCTGCCTGCTCTGCCTGCCTGCCTGCCTGCCTGCCTGCCTGCCTGCCCTGCCTGCCGGCCTGCATGCTGCCTGCCTGCCTTCTGCCTTGCCTGCCTGCCTGCAAAGCATGCTGCCTGCCCTTGCCTGCCTGCCTGCCTGCCCTGCCTGCCTGCCTGCCTGCCTGCACCTGCCTGCCTGCCTGCCTGCCTGCCTGCTGCCTGCCAGTCTGCCTGCCTGCCTGCCTGCCTGCCTGCCTGCCTGCCTGCGCCTGGCTGCCTGCTTGATTGCCTGCCTGCTCGCCTTGCATGCCTGCCTGCCTGCCTGACTGCCTTGCCTGCCTACCTACCTGCCTGCCTACCTGCCTGCTTTGAATGCCTGCCTGCGAATAAACAAATATTCTTATATATTTTTGGGACATTTTTCATGTCACATTTTACGAAATAAACAAAAGATTTGAACTCTTTGATTTCTAAGTTATGTGATACAGTGAATTTATATTCGAGATAGCTATTATAAAAAGGTAAATTTGAATATAGAGGTAAAATCGTGAATTAAACACTTTATAGGAATCTTAAATAGTAAATATAACATCGATGTGCGGTTCTTTCAATGAACTGCCTGCATTCTGGCCTGCCTGTCTGCCTGACTGCCTGCCTGCCTGCCTGCCTACTTCCTTGCCTCCCTGCCTGCCTTCGACTGCATAAGTGAGTTCACGTCTGCCTGTAGCCGGATACAACCCTGCCTTCCCCTGCCTGCCTGCCTGCCTGCTGCCTGCCTGCCTGCCTGCCCTGCCTGCCTGCCTGCCTGCCTGCCTGCCTGCCTGCCTGCCTGCCTGCCTGCCTGCCTGCCTGCCCTCCTGCCTTCCTAGCCTGCCTGCCCTGCCTTCCTGCCTGCCAAGCACAAGTATTCCTATAATATTTTTTGGGGACATTTTTTAAATATAATATTTTATTTATATTCAAAAACCTTTATATCAAGAGGTATCTTGAAAAAAACACCTGATTTGAACTCTTTTGTTTATACGTTATGTTATTCAGTGAATTCTATTTGACAGCTATTATGGAAAAGTGAATGGGAACCCAGAAGCCAAATCGTTGTTATTTCTCAATGAATTGCTGCCTGCCTGCCTTCCCTGCCTGCCTGCCTGCCTGCCTGCCTGCCTGCCTTCCTGCCTTGCTTTCCTGCATGCCTGCCTGCCTGCCTGCCTGCCTGCCTGCCTGCCTGCCTGCCTGCCTGCCTGCCTGCCTGCCTGCCTGCCTGCCTGCCTGCCTGACTGACTGCCTGCCTGCCTACCTACCTGCCTGCCTACCTGCCTGCCTGAATGCCTGCCTGCGAATAACAAATATCTTATATATTTTTGGGACATTTTTTCATGTCCCATTTTACGAAATAAACAAAAAATTTGAACTCTGGGATTCATAAGTTATGTGATACAGTGAATTAATATTCGATAGCTATTATAAAAAGGTAATTGTGAAAAAAAAGTAAAATCGTGAAATAAATACTTTGTATGAACTTAAATAGTAAATATAAAATCGATATGTTTTTATTTCAATGAACTGCCTGCCTGCCTCCCTGGCTTGCCTGGCTGCCTGCCTGCCTGCCCTGCCTGCCTGCCTGCCTGCTGCCTGCCTGCCTGCCTGCCTGCCTGCCTGCGCTGCCTGCCTGCTGCCTACCTGTTGCCTGCCTGCCTGCCTGCCTTCCTGCCTGCCTGCCTGCCTCCTGCCTGCCTGCCTGCCTGCCTGCCTGCCTGCCTGCCTGCCTGCTGCCTGCCTGCCTGCCTGGCGGCCTGCCTGCCTGCTTGCTGCCTGCATGCCTGCCTGCCCGCCTGCCTGCCTGCCTGCCTGCCTGCCTGCTGCCTGCCTGCCTGCCTGACTGCCCTGCCTGCCTGTCTGCCCTGCCTGCCTGCAGGTGATACAGTGAATTTATATTCAATAGCTATTATAAAAAGGTAATTGTAAAAAAGAAGTAAAATCGTGAAATAAAACACTTTGTATGAACTAAAATAGAAATATAACATCGATATGTAGTT
>JABUQX010054594.1:0-10000 GCA_015478945.1 Trachelipus rathkii
AAAAGAGAGAGAATAGTTAGTGGCCACTTAGTGGCGTAACTGAGTGCGACTTTTTGTTTTAAGCCTTTTTCTAGCCTCGGTCTCCTGGAGTCCTAGAAGTAGGTTGCCCTAATATTGGGTGTCTGGTGTAGACCCTTTATGTGTAATTTAAGGTATTGTGAGGTAATCGATTTGGTTGGTATTGGAGTACAATTGCTAGACATGCTTCGCTACTATGATTAGTATTTTTATAAACAACTTACAAGCACCTTACACTCTCCATAGACACTTACATTAAAACATATATACAACTTACACTCACACCCACACGACAGGTACACTTACACTTACACTCACACACTCGTATTTTGATGCCTCAGCTTAAATGCCTTGCAGCATTGATGCCGTCAGCATAATGCCTCAGCATTGAATGCTCAGATTAATTTGGCCTCAGCATTGATGCCTCAAATTTGAAAGGTTCATATTTGATGACTCATCTTTGATGACGTCAACTTTGACCATCTATAATGATGATTCATCTTTGATGAATCACCTTTGATTGGCTCATCTCTACCCACAATCATAGAACAGAGTTGTAATATTAATGGTTTTCCCCTAGTTCATAAGCTGCCCACCAAGGCGCCGCATGCGCCCTCGCATCCGCACCCGCACCCGCACCCGCAGGTGCGATTCACCGCGTCCGCCGCCCGCACGCGTGCGCGCCGCAGGCGCAATTTTTCCGGCGTACCCGCACGCCGGTGCGCCCCGCAGGCGCAAATTTTTTTCCGCATCCCACGCGAATGAAAATATATATATATCTATAAGTCATTCATTTTATTTTCATACTTAAACATTTCAAAAGAATTTCTTTTCCAAATATACTATGAGTCATTCATTTTTATTTCATACTTAAACATTTTTATTAAAAACATTTTCGCGAACCTAAAACTTTAACTCATTACAGACCTATTATTTAACACATATATTTATTAACATTATTTTTTACTTAATACTTTTTACTTAATACTTTTTAATTTATAAATTTTTTAAAAATTGTATGTAAAAAGAAAAAATCCAGAGAGTGTCTTGATATATAAAATTTTATTTTACTACAATTGTACGAAATTTTAAAAAAATTTGCATATTAACATACCTTAAAGCAGTAAATCAGTAAATAATAGAGGTGTGAACTAACACCAAGGGGGGATTAGTATATGCTTTTGTTTTACTGCTTTACGGCTTTAACTCATGTTTTACACTGCTTTAAATAAACTCACATGTTTTACTGCTTTAATACTCATGTTTTACTGGCTTTAAACTCATATGTTTTTTACTGCTTTAACTCATATATTTATTAACATTACATACCTTAAAGCAGTAAATCAGTAAATCAATAGAGGTGTGACCTAACACCAAGGGGGGGATTAGTATGCTTTTGTTTTACTGCTTTACTGCTTTAACTCAACATGTTTTTCGCTGCTTTAACTCATGTTTTACTGCTTTAACTCACATGTTTTATTGCTTTAACTCATGTTTTACTGCTTTAACTCATATGTTTTACTGCTTTAACTCATATATTTATTAACATTACATACCTTAAAGCAGTAAATCAGTAAATCAATAGAGGTGTTACCTAACACCAAGGGGGGATTAGTATGCTTTTGTTTTACTGCTTTACTGCTTTAACTCATGTTTTACTGCTTTAACTTTCTGCTTTACTGCTTTAACTTTCTGCTTTACTGCTTTAACTTTCTGCTTTACTGCTTTAACTTTCTGCTTTACTGTTTTAACTCATATGTTTTACTACTTTAGCTCATATATTTATTAACATTATGTTTTTTATTTTATTTTGTTTTAATACTTTTTATTTATTTTATTATTATTTTTATTTATTTTTATTATTATTTTATTATTTTTATTATTTTTATTATTATACTTAGTGTTATTTACTTCATGCCTATTGTTATTATTATTTAGAACACACACACAACACACACACACACACACACACACACACACACACACACACACACCTTACACTTATACACACATTTCACTATGAGCACTTATACACACATTTCAACTATGACACTTACATTTACCCATAGACACTTAACATTTACACTTACACTCACACACGAGATTACTTAACCACGCAGATATTACTTACAACTGCACACAGATTTAACTTAACCCACTCCACCATAGATTTACTTTACACTCACATAGATTTACTTACACTCACACACAGATTTACTTACACACACACAGATTTACTTACACACGCAGATTTACTTACACTTACACAGATTTACTTACACTCACACACACAGATTTACTTACTCACACAGATTTACTTACACTCACACAGATTTACTTACACTCACACAGATTTACTTACACTCACACACAGATTTACTTACACTCACACAGATTTACTTACACTCACACACAGATTTACTTACACACGCAGATTTACTTACACTCACTTACACATATAACGTATAATTTATTAAAACATTTTATGTTTTAATTAAACACGTACATTTATATTACTCATTCAAATATAACTAAAATTATTTCAAAGTTTCTTAAAACTTCTATAATAAATCAATCATTATCTTTGAACAAAGAATTTATTATTAACTGTTAATACTTTTTGTTTATAAATTTTATAACTATCAAGTTTTAAAATAACTTTTACTAAAATTTTATGAAATTTTATTAAAAACATATATTTTACGTACCTTAAAGCAATAAATCAGTAAATCAGTAAGGTCAGCCCCTAGCACCCCTCTACACCAAGCTATGCCACGTTTTGTTCTATTGACTTACTGCTTTACATCATCTTTACCCATGTAATAAGTATAAAAATAACAAAATAAGTTCTTCTCTGCTAACATAACATGTATTTTATTAAAATCATTCTAGGTTTTAATTTAAAAATAACAATTATTCACTTACATTTATATTATTCGCTCGATGTTAACTAAAAATATTTCAAAGTTTTTTAAATAATTCGGGTTTTCTTTATTATTATTATTATTATCTATGTACATTGACAATCCATCACGAGAAAACACAACAACCCGCACTCCTTACAGATACGAAACTGACCTGACCTCTCTCTGTAAAATGTGTTGAAATAACTACCTTAGGTCTAAATTTAGGATAATCCTTTTTGTACCCCGGGGCGATTTAGGCCTAATTCCCGTCAAAATATATTTCAACTGACCTTTTTTCGTAAATGTGGTGCTAATAACTACGTTTAGGGAGGCCTAATTTTAGGTACTAAATTTTAGGATAAACCTTTTTGTTCCCTAAGGCCGATTTAAGCCTAATACCAGGTCAAAAAGGTAATTCCAGTTAGAAAAGAATCGAGAATCAATGTTATTATTATTTATAAATATATTTCAAACTGAAGCATGCCTGGATCGGTAAGATCCTTTAATCAGGTAGAAGGAAAATGTTTATCCTTTTCTTGTGAGTGGCCGGGTAATCCTTATCTTCTATCATGACCTCGTATGTGATGGTCGAGAATTATTTTATCGCTTTTTGTTTTACGGTATGTAAAAACATGTTTTTTCATATCCTGACCCTTACCTGTGATTGGATTCTTAACATACATGTAAATTTTTATTTAAGAAAGTAAAAATAAGGATAATAAAAACTTTACTATATAATTAAGAATTTTAATAATCATTATCTTACAGTAATTTAATATTATATATATATTTATATATATATATATTAATATTAAATAAATATATATATTATATTTATATATTATATATATATATATATTATATATATATTATATATATATAATACTATATATATATTATATATATATAATATATATATATATATATATATATATATAATATATACAGGCTAAAATTAAAAAATATACATGAATCTAATATAAGGTTCACCAATTTAAATATAATAGCAGGAATATTAATTATAATATAACACTTCCACATACATTTTACACATAATGTTTATGATTATTTTTATATTAAAATTCTCTAAATCTTTGCAAATATGGCCAATCATCTTATTATCATTTCGATGATAATAGTTTCGTGTCTCAGTAATACCTTCAGTTAACACATACGTAAAAAGTTCCCGCCAGATATCATAGTATATTTACATTCTGGTTCACCTGCATAAATAGCTTTCTTGCCATTGTTTTTCTAAGTAGATAAATGAATTTCTGTACGTCTATAGAACTTAGGAAGCGTTCGATGATAACCGTAGGATCATCGATCAGGGTTTTCTTAAATGCGTAGTATTCTTGGTATAACATGTAATGAATTACGGTTACGTAATTAGATAACACATATGTCTTCTTCATCTGCATTAACATTCGTCTACGTACCTCTAACATATATTTCATCTGCGCTAGCCTGAAATGTAGATCCAAAATGATGGTAGGTTTCAAATTAGTCTCTGTTTCAATTATTCTCTCCCATAATCTAACTTCCAAACTGATTATGTTTTGATGTTTTTAAAATGCTAGAGTAAGTTGCTTATCGCTGGTTTCTTCGCATAGGCTAATAACTGTTTCGGTCCAGTTTAAAACTGAGCTTGGTTTAAAGTATCTGTAAGCCACTCTTCAGTGGGATTACATATACAAAGTAATTCATCTGGACTCACGAAAATACGCTTGGTATTATAACAGGGTGATTGGGTAGCACACTTGAAAAATTCAAATCCATCGGTTTTTCTTTTATATAAGAATGAAACCCTACTTCCAGGGATCTTGATTTCCCACTGGATAATGTCTTGTATTGAGGTATACATGTTAAGGTGGTTCATGATATACACTTAGTGAAAATAGAGCACTTTTATTAAAACCAGAGAACTTGTGCACCGCTTAAGAGGCCAAAACGAGTATGATTTTAAAATGAGTTTGGGGTCTAAAACACACGCATCCTTCAATATAATTTCATCCAATCACAGATAAGGTTCAGGATTATGAAAAAAAAAACCATGTTTTTACATACCTTAAAACCAAAAAGCGGTAAAATAATTATCGACCAATCACATACGAGGTCAATATAGAGATAAGGATTACTCCGGCCACTCACAAGAAAGGTAAACATTTTCCTTCTTACCTGATTAAAGGATCTTACCGATCCAGCATGTTGAACTTATTTATAAATAATACAATAACATTGATTCTCGATCTTGTCTATACTGGAATTACCTTTTGACCTGGGATTAGGCTTAAATCAGCCTGGGATAACAAAAAGGTTTATCCTTAATTTATACCTAAATTTAGGCTAACGTAGTTATTGCACCACATTTTACAGAAAAAGGTCAGTTTGAAATATATTTTGACCTGGAATAAGGCCTAAATCGCCCCGGGGTACAAAAAGGATTATCCTACAAAACAGACCTAAGGTAGTTATTTCAACACATTTTTACAGAGAGAGGTCAGGTCAGTTTTCGTAATCTGTAAGGAAGTGCGGGTTGTGTGTGTATTTTGTCTCGTTTGATAGCTTGCAGATTACGAGCGATAGTATAATAATAATATGCATAGAAAATCCGAAAATACGTGTAAAATTCGACTTGTTTTTAGTTAACATCGAGCGAATAATATAAATGTAAGTGAATAATTGTTATTTGTAAATAAGAACTTAGAAAGATTTTAATAAAATACATGTTATGTTAGCAGAGAAGAACTTATTTTGTTATTTTTATACTTATTACATGGCTATAGATGATGTAAAGCAGTAAGTCAATAGAACATGAAATGGGTATATTGGGTGTAGAGGGGTGCTAGGGGGCTTAACCTTGCTGATTTACTGATTTATTGTTAAGGTACGTAAAATATATGTTTTTAATAAATTTCATAAAATTTTATAAAAGTTATTTTAAACTTGATAGTTATAAAATTTATAAACAAAAAGTATTAACAGTTAATAATAAATTCTTTGTTCAAAGATAATGATTGATTTATTATAGAAGTTTTAAGAAACTTTAAAATAATTTTAGTTATATTTGAAATGATTAATATAAAATGTCGTGTTTAATTAAACTATAAATGTTTTAATAAACTTATACGTTTATATGTGTACAAGTGAGTGTGCGTGTGTGTAAGTAAATCTGTGTGTGAGTGTAAGTAAATCTGTGTGAGTGTAAGTAAATCTGTGTGTGAGTGTAAGTAAATCTGTGTGAGTGTAAGTAAATCTGCGTGTGGTGAGTGTAAGTAAATCTGTGTCAGTGTATATCTGTGTGTGAGTAAGTAAATTCTGTGTAAGTGTAAGTAAATCTGCGTGTGTAAGTAAATCTGTGTGTGTGAGTGTAAGTAAATCTATGTGAGTGTAAGTAAATCTGTGTGTGAGTGTAAGTAAATCTGTGTGAGTGTAAGTAAATCTGTGTGTGAGTGTAAGAAATCTGTGTGAGTGTTAAGTAAATCTGCGTGTGCTAAGTAAATCTGTGTCGTGAGTGTAAGTGTAAATGTAAAGTGTCTATGGGTAAATGTAAGTGTTATAGTGAATGTGTGTAATAAGTGTTGCATAGTGAATGTGTGTATAAGTGATAGAAAAAGTGTGGTGTGTTGTGTGTGTGTGTGTGTGTGTGTGTGTGTGTGTGTGTTGGTGTGTTGTGTGTGTGTTCTAAATAATAATAACAATAGCAATAACAATAAAAAACACTACGTATATAACTTATTAAATAATAAAAATAATATCAATAATAATAAAAATAAATAAAATAATAATAAAATTAAATAAAAAGTATTAAACAAATAAAATAAAAAACTTTTGTGTTAATAAATATATGAGCTAAAGTAGTAAAAACATATGAGTTAAAAGCAGTAAAAGCAGAAAGTTAAAGCAGTAAAAGCCAAAAAGTTAAAGCAGTAAAGCAGAACGTTAAAGCAGTAAGCAGAAAGTTAAAGCAGTAAACATGAGTTAAAGCAGTAAAGCAGTAAAACAAAGCATACTAATCCCCCCCTTGTGTTAGGTCACACCTCTATTGTTTTCCTGATTTACTGCTTTAAGGTATGGTAATGTTAATAAATAATTGAGTTAAAAGCAGTAAAACATAATGAGTTAAAGCAGTAAAACATGAGTTAAAAGCAAGTAAAAGCAGAAAGTTAAAGCTAGTAAAAGCAAGAAAGGTTAGCAGTAAAACATGAGTTTAAAGCAGTAAAGCAGTAAAAAAAGCATACTATCCCCCCTTGGGTGTTAGGTCACACCTGCTATTGAATTTTACTGAATTTACCTGCTTTAAGGTAATGTAAGTTAATAATATATGAGTTAAAGCAAGTAAAACATATGAGTTTAAAGCCAGTAAAAACATCGAGTTAAAGCAGTAAAACAGTAAAACAAAAGCATACTAATACCCCCCTTGGTGTTAGGTCACACCTCTATTGATTTACTGATTTACTGCTTTAAGGTATGTAAAGTATATGTTTTTAGTACAATTTCGTACAATTGTAGTAAAATAAAATGTTTATATATCAGACACTCTGCATGTTTTTCTTCTTACATACAATTTTTTAAAAATTTATAAAATTAAAAGTATTAAGTAAAAGTATTAGTAAAAAATAATGTTAATAAATATATGTATTAAATAATAGGTCTGTAATGAGTTACAGTTTTAGGTTCGCGAAAATGTTTTTATAAAAATGTTTAAGAATGAAATAAAAATGAATGACTCATAGTATATTTGAAAAGAAATTCTTTGAAATGTTTAAGTATGAAATAAAAATGAATGACTTATAGTATATATATTTTTCATTCGCGCGGGATGCGGAAAAATTGCGCCTGCGGGCGCACGCGGCGGGCGGGTACGCGGAAAAATTGCGCCTGCGGGCGCACGCGGCGGGCGGGGACGCGGCGGATCGCACCTGCGGGTGCCGAGGATTTGAACCAAAGGTTCACGCGGGGGCGCAAACACGCGCCCTGGTGGGCAGCTTATGAACTAGGGGGAAAACATTAATATTAACTCTGTTCTATGATGTGGGTAGAGATGAGCCATCAAAGGTGATTTCATCAAAGATGAATCATCAATATAGATGGTATCAAAGAATGACGTCATCAAAGTGAGTCATCAAGATGAAACTTCAAGTTGAGGCATCAATGCTGAGGCATTAATGCTGAGGCATCAATGCTGAGGCATTAATGCTGAGGCATCATTGCTGAGGCATTAATGCTGAGGCATCAAAATATCGAGTGTGTGAGTGTAAGTGTAAGTGTACCTGTGTGTGGGTGTGAGTGTAAGTGTATATGGTTTAATGTAAGTGTCTATGGAGAGTGTAAGCGCTTAAGTTTTATAAAAATACTAACTCATAGTAGGAAGCTTTCTAGCAGAATTGGTATATATACACCAATACGATTCCTCCATCTTATTAAGGGGGGTAGAACACCCATATAGGGCTATTCTAGGCTCAGGGGAGCTAGAAAAGCTTGAAAAAGTGGACGTCAGTTGGCACAATCGGGCACTTCAACTTGACATATGTGCACTCACTTGAAACACTATGTGCACTCAACTTTTGCACTCATTGGCACTCATTGACACTCACTTGGCACTCATTGGCACTCACTTGGCACTCACCTGGCACTCATCTAATACTCATAGAATAATCATAGAACACTAATAGAACATCACTAAATACTTATTACGGTGATTGGGAACCATCAAAGCCATCAAGTTAGGGTGGGTCAAAATTGACCCAATCTGACAAGGTCAAGGGCGAAATATCATGGTCAAACAAGGTTAAGAGACATCAAAAAAGGGCTAAGTCCCCTAAAGGAAGGACTAAAAATTACCGTGGGTCAAAAATTGACCCATGGACCTACCAAAGGGATGGTCGTGTGTTGTACGTGAGTATAAGTGTAATGTAAGTGTCTTATGGAAAAATGTAAGTTGTTTTATAGTGGGAATAAGTGTCATAGTAATGTGTGTTTAAGTGTAAGTGTGTGTGTGTGTGTGTGTGTGTGTGTGTGGTGTGTGTGTGTGTGTGTTGTTTGTGTGTGTGGTGTAGGGTGTTCAAGTTTAGGTATGATCCCATACATGCGTTCAAAGTTAGGAACGAAATAATGTGACGGTGGGGACACGAGTGGCCAAAAATTGGCGTGGGCCAAAATTGACCCATGGTATATGGCAAGGTCAAGGCCTGAAATATCCATATGGCCAAACAAGGTAAAGACATCAAAAACGGGCTAAGCCCCTAAATGAAGCCCAAAAATTACCGTGGGCAAAAATTGACCCATGGTCGAAAAAATTAGGGGGGCGTAAAATAGGGGGGTAATACGTACAACGGTTGCTGACGCAACCGTTTGGCGCAACCCTTCTTCGAAGGGTTGCCAAAAATTAGGGTTGCCGAAAAAATTAGGGTTGCCAAAAAATTAGGGTTGCCAAAAAATTAGGGTTCTCAAAAAATTAGGGTTCTCAAAAAATTAGGGTTCTCAAAAAATTAGGGTTCTCAAAAAATTAGGGTTCTCAAAAAATTAGGGTTCTCAAAAAATTAGGGTTCCCAAAAAATACCGGTTGGGCCAAAAATAACAGTGGGCCAAAAAATGAACCCAATTGGAAGACCAAACGGCTTGGTCCAAAAAAAGGTCAAGGCCAAAAAAGGTAAAGGCCCAAAAAGGGCAAAGGCCCAAAAAAGGTAAAGGCCCAAAAAGGTAAAGGCCCAAAAAGGTCAAAGGCCCAAAAAAGGTCAGGTCAGGTAAAAAATTTGGGCTCAAAAAATACGGTTTGCCAAAATTTTTGGGTGGGGTAAAAGAGGTCAAAAAGGTCAAGTGTAAGATGGGGTAAAAACGACCGTTGTCCAATATGGGGCCCTACTACTAGTATGTCTGTTTATATATATTTCACTATTATTAATATTATTTCCACTTTTCAACAATTTAAAAATTATCATTAACATTATTATTATTTATCATTATCACCAAAAACACTGTTATTACTATTAGTATGGTTAAACAATATATCACCACCATTCGCGGAAATATAAATGTGATAGAAGGAGTTTCCAGCCCCTTGCTACCAGTGGAAG
>JABUQX010054594.1:15000-22500 GCA_015478945.1 Trachelipus rathkii
CTACTGAGGGGGATCCCGACTGAAAAAGCACAGAGGCGCTACAGAGGAAGAAGGTGAGAAACAGCTGAAGCGAATATTGAAGCATTTAAATAAGGAAGGAAAGAATGGGGAAGGAATCTGACTCCTCAAAGAGTAGAGCGACAGCCGCACCGGTGCTGGTTCCGGTGAGACTATTAGTAAATATTTGTGTAATGATCCAACATTGAAAAGTCTTTTAAATATGTTACTGGGGTCTGTAGATTTCGGAAAATAAAGGTTTAAAAACCATCAAGAAAAATAAAAATAAATAAATAAATAAATAAATTTTTATTTTTTATGTTTATAACTTACAAATTATGCTTTGATACCCTAAAGGAATCTAGGTAATCAACCACCATCCAAACAATTATCACGCCTCCCGTCCAGTTGTAGATCTAAGCTGATTCATTAATCTGGCTGATCTCGCCGCTGCTGTTTTTTTACTAAAAATTGTAACGTGTTACATACCCTAAAGCAGTAAATCGTAATAAATCAAACCACTATCCAGCCCCCCTCCTGCCACCACCCTCCTGTCCAATCCTGATCTATTGATCTATTGATCTACTGATTCAAGCTCCACATTTCGAGTACTCTTCGGAGTAAACATAACATAAATCATTCTTTATAAAGAGATCAGTCAAGAGAAGCTGACGTAACAAAAGTTCACACACAAAGCTTTTAGCATCATCTGAACTATGAATAAAAATCACAACACAAACATGTACCACACCTTAATCAACAATAAATTCCGTTAACGTTAACAAAAGCCACACTTTTTAACAATAAAGTGGGTTCAACATAAAGAGCAGACGTGGTACCCCTATTCAAACTTTGTCACATGCTCCCTAACAGGCAATGTTAATTTTGTGATAACACGGTAATATTTAACAAAGGCTATCATTGCAACTCCCTTAATTACCAAGGCCAAGTAGAACAAGAGCATGCCAACGTAACAAAGTTTCTGGCTTATATCAACTAAGTCAACATAACATTGCCTGTAAACTAAGAATATAATATACAACGACAACACCTTCTTTAGCAAGAATAAACTGCTAACATTAACAACTATCCAAACTTATCAGTAACTAACAAGGCTCACAAAACATAATCCATTCATACTTTATCAAACATATCTCCAACATGACAATGTTAATTTTACATTAACATAGTAATATTTAAAAAAAAAAAAAAATTAGCATCCTTACCTAACCAGCATAATACCTAATGGGTAAAGACAAACAAAGTAAAGTTTTACTCTCTGTAAAGCTAAACTATGAACATAAAATACTTAACACATAACAACCAAACGAATAAACAGCTATCATTAACAACTCAGTCAATAAAGAAAACATAAGCGGGAAGTTAAACAAGTTTTCATAATTTTCAATGAAAGAGCGTTATATAAATACATAAAAACATATAAATACATAAAAACATGTTTATTTTAAATATATAAATTCATCTAATCAGAGAACATAGGATTCAACATAACTTGGGTACGTTCTATATATCTCTCAAAAGATTCAACACCCATTGAAAGAATGTAAGTATAAATGCCTTCAGCAGCACTAAACCATTTTTCGGCATATTTTGATTCAGCAGCAGTCATTCTCTCATACAAGAGAGAAGTAAACTCATCCAAGCTGATAGTTATTAACGCATTCCTGTATACTGCATTTGGGCCTCAGCCCGAAGGGCTGAGCCTTTACCCCTCCTTCGGAGGGGTAATGCCCACTTACACCCCTTCGGAGTGATCCCCCCTCTCAGGATTCATATCCTTTCAAGTTGCGCATCCCCCAGGGTTTTCGCTTGGAAGGTAATGTGTTGCTTTAGATACTCTTGGTTAATGAAAACTGTTTATTCGTAAGTTAGGTACGTTATGTTAAATATTAATATGACAATGTGAAAATAACACTGATTTGTTAGAGAAATGATGAGTTTTTGTAAGATATTACTGTGTTAACTGACGATGATGTGTTAGAAACGTGAGCCTAGGTTAAGTTTTTGTTAAGTAATGTTAGGTTTGCCCTAGAAATTTTATAATGTCTACGTTTATTCATAGGTCAAATGAGGTTATATTCGAAACGAGTAACACTTTGACGAAGATAGTGTCAATTCGTAGTTAGATAGTGTCAATTCGTAGTTCAAGATGTTGGTATCTTTGGTAGATTGGTCACTTTGTTAAGGGATTTTGTTAGATGATACGCTTTACCTGTTGCTGATATGCAAGAAAAGTGGGAACATATCGAGTATTGTATGACCTGTTAGCTACTTTACCTTTGATAAGTAGGAAATTTTCAAGATGTTAGCTGATTATTCATACGCGAGGTTTGTTAGGTTTGCATTTGTACATTATATTCTTAGTTGCGGTTATGATATGTTAGCTTTATTGATGCTCATACTTTGTTGGTTAAGCATATATTCGTAGGTTAGTATATAAAGAACTTATTTTTATGTTATGTTATCCAAAATGATACTCGAAATATGACTTGAATAAATAGTTCAATAGATCACAGGCTAGTGGGATGGGTAGGGGACTGCAGGGATGGGTGGTTTGATTTACTGATTTACTAATTTACTGCTTTAAAATCAGTAAACTATTACGCTTTACTGTGATATTTTATTCAAAGAACTTATTTTTATGTTGTGTCAGCATAAAATTTTGTTATTTTTTGTTATGTTTTTTTAAAACTTTGTTATGTTTGCAATTATTCGCTGTGGGATTATGATATTTAGACGAGGTTATGATGAATTTTTTGTTAAATATTACGAAGTTGTAAAAAATTTGTTACGTTAGATTATTATTCTTTGTCAGTATGATGATTAGACAGGCTTAGCTAAATTTTTGTTAAATATTACGATGTTAATATAAAATTAACATCGATATGTTAGAGATATGGTGTGAATAGGTTATGTTTTGTACGAAGTGTTAGGTACTTTACTGCTGTTAAGTGCGGAAGTTTAATGTTAGTAGTTTATTCGTACGTATGGTGTGTTAGGTTTGTCGTTGTACATTATATTCTTAGTTCAGGTTATGTTATGTTAGCTTTATTAATGTAAAAACGTTGTTACGTTAGCATATATTCGATGGTTAGTATATAAAGAACCTATTTTTGTGTGATGTGTGGATAAAACTTTGTTATGCTTACAGTTATTCGTTGGTCTGTATGATAATTAGACAAGGTTATGATAAATTATTGTTAAATATTACTATGTCAATGTAAAATTAACGTTAATATGTTAGAGATATGCTTGGGAAAAAGTATGAATAGGTTACGTATTGTATGCAATGTTAGGTACTTTATATGAGCCGACTGCGGTGGAGATCGGACGCATTAAAAGGAGAGTGGAAAAAGAAAAGAGAAGATTTAGAAGAAAGGAATAAGAGAAGAGTACCAAGAAACACAAGAGCTTGCCACGAGGAATTAGAAGTTTGAGTGCTGGCGAAGGTGATGGTTCCTGAGAGAACATTTGTTCAGACTGTCAAGAAACTTTTTAGAAATAGTAATTACAAAACTTTATAAAATTTAAACACAATTAAAAAATTAAAATCTATTTTAATATAACGGAGGAGCACTAAAATTTTAATCTTCATTCTTTTTGATATAACAAAAGTTAATTAAATTAATAAATGGACCAACATCATTTTGGATTTAGTTATTTATTATAAGAAGATAAGAAGAATTGACATTCGGTGGAGTCGGCTTGTATAAGTCAAGAAGGAATGGATCAAGCACCAAAATAGCGTCCGGTAGCTCAGCTGTTAGAGCACTCGCATAACTAAGCGAAAGACCCAGGTTCGTCACTGGTCGGACGTCTGAGTGTGTTACTCTCTTCTTGGCTCCGCTCTTGCTCAGACAAAAATTGAGCACACCCCCTCCTAGATTAGGGCTTTGCCCGTGAGTGGTGGTGTTAACCAAAAAAGAAAAAAAGAAAAAAAAAGTGTGGAACTTTGTTAATGTTAACAGTTTATTCATGTTTAAGTTGTGTTAGATTTGTCGTTGTACATTATTTTCTTAATTCATATGATGCTATGTTAGCTTTATTAATGTGAAAACATTGTTATGTTAGCGTATATTCGCTGCTTGGTATATAAAGAACTCATTTTTGTGCTATGTTTATCCGAAATGATACTCGAAATGCGAAGTAAATCAATAGTGTTAATGTAAAATTAACATTGATATGTTAGAGATATGCTTGAAAAAGTGTGAATATGTTACGTTTTGTACGCTGTGCTAGGTACTTTACTGTTGTTAAGTATGGAACTTTGTTAATGTTAGTTGTTTATTCAGGCGTAAGGTGGGTTAGGTTTTGCCATTGTACATTATATTCTTAGTTCTGGTAATGCTATGTTAGCTTTATTAATGTGAAAACAATGTTACGTTAGCATATATTCGTTGGTTAGTATATAAAGAACTTATTTTTGTACTATGTTATTGTTGTTGTTGTTGTTGTCTAACGAGAATATATACTCTTTTGAACTGATATGGTTCGTTCGTGCGTCGTATTCTTGTTTATTTTCTTCTGATTGGTTGAAAGAAAGAATCTCATTACCTTAAGGATTGTTCATTAACTATTTTCTTCAGTAAGATATTTTTCGCCGTGCTGATACGATGACATCTCCCGCGTCTCTACGCTTGTTGCTTTATATCTTCACGAGGGGAGTTTCGTTATCCCCAACGATGTGTCATTTATAGTTAAGTAAACCGAATGGCGGTCGCTACGTTGCTTGTGGCTCCCGCCAGAAATTCATTAAGACTATCGATATCGCAGCAGCATGGGTAGAGGATAAGTGTTTGTTATCCAGCATCGTGGTTTTTCTTAGTGAAATATTTCTCCAACTGGGAAACAACGTAAGTGTCTCTAATAGAATAAGATGCTTTGTGTTCTCGTCGTAATATTAAAACCCTTGATGTATGCCACTACTGGAAACCCATCGATTGTGTGACCTTCAGACATACGCGTATAGGTTTCACAGTTCGAACACCTGAAAATATTACAAGCATTGCTTAAAATAAAAACGAATTAACATCGTACCTTAACGTGGATGTTGACATACTTGAGACTTAATACATATAGCTGCCCACGGTGTAATCTTTATGATATTTACACCGAAACATGTGCAAGGTGGTTTTAATGCAGTATACAGGAATGCGTTAATAACTATCAGCTTGATGAGTTTACTTCTCTCTTGTATGAGAGAAGGGACTGCTGCTGAATCAAAATATGCCGAAATGGTTTAGTGCTGCTGAAGGCATTTATACTTACATCTTTCAAAGTGTGTTGAATCTTTAGAGATATATAGAACGTACCCAAGTTATGTTGAATCCTATGTTCTCTGATTAGATGAATTGATATATTTAAAATAAACATGTTTTTATGTATTTATATGTTTTTATGTATTTATATAACGCTCTTTTTCAATGAAAATTATATGTTATAAAAATGAAAACTTGTTTTACTTTCCGCTTATGTTTGCTTTATTGACTAAGTGTTGTTAATGATAGCTGTTTATCTGTCTGGTTGTTGTGTGTTAAGTATTTATGTTCATAGTTTAATTTAGCTTTACAGAGAGTAAAATCTTTACTTTGTTTGTCTTTACCCATTAGTATGCTGGTTAGGTAAGGTTATGCTAAATTTTTTTAAATATTACTATGTTAATGTAAAATTAACATTGTCATGTTGGAGATATGTTTGATAAAGTATGAATGGATTATGTTTTTGTGAGCCTTGTTAGTTACTTTTACTGCTGATAAGTTTGGACCGTTGTTAATTTTAGCAGTTTATTCTAGCTTCAGATGTGTCAGGTTTGTCGTTGTATATTATATTCTTAGTTCTGGTAAAGTTATGTTAGACTTTATTAATATGAAAACTTTGTTACGTTAGCATACTTTTGCTTTTCTGTATGATAATTACACAAAGTTGTGGTAAACTTTTGTTAAATATTACCATGTTAATGTAAATTAACATTGTTATGTTAGAGACATGCTTGACAAAGTGTGAATAGGGTACGTCTTTGTATGCTATGTTAGTTACTTTACTGTTGTTAAGTGTGAAACTTTGTTAACGTTAACCGTTTATTGTTGTTTAAGGTGTGGTATGTTTGTCGTTGTGGGTTATATTCATAGTTCAGATGATGCTAAGTAAGCTTTATTAATGTGAAAACTTTGTTACTTCAACATATATTGACTGATCTTTGTATAAAGAACTTGATTTTATTTTATGTTTATCCAAAAATGATACTCGAAATGTGACTTGAATCAATAGATCAATAGATCAATAGATCAAGGATGAACAGGAGGGTGGAGGGATGGTGGTTTGATTTACTGATTTACTGCTTTAGGATATGTAACACGTTACAATTTTAGTAAAAAATATGATTTGAATCAATAGATCAATAGATCAATAGATCACAACTGGACAGGAGGGAGGCGGGATGGTGGTTGGATGGTGGTTTGATTTACTGATTTACTGCTTTAGGGTATGTAAAAACGTAAATTTGTAAGTTATAAACATAAAAAGAATAAGAAATTTTATTTATTTATTTATTTATTTATTTTTTATTTTTTATTGATGGTTCTGAAACCTTTATTTTCGAAATCTACAGACCCAGTAACATATATAAAGACACCAATATTGGATCATTACACAAATATTTACTATCCCCGCACAGCACTGGAGCCAGCACCGGTGCAGCTGTCAACTCCTACTCTTCGGAGTCAGATTCCTTCTAAATTCTTTCCTTCCTTATTCATCCTTCATCCTTCTTCATTCCTCCTCCTTCTTCCTCTGATATGCACTCTGTGCTTTTTTTTTAGTCAGGATCCCCCTCAATGGGGGTCCTAGACACCTTATACGGCCTTATATTCGAAATCTACTGGCTCGATAACCTATATAAACACACCAATATTGTTGTTATACGACTGTTTATTAACTTAGCACCGCAGTGGCTCCAGCACCGGAGCCGGAACCAACTCATCAGATTCCCATATTAACTCTTCCTAGAAACTCAACTCTGAATCTTATCACCAAATTTCAGCCTTATACGAACACTTCGATTTTTTTAGGGGGTGGGGTCCCCCTTCGGGGGACCCATGGGGTAGTAACTTCGTATACATTGAGGTTACGTCATCATCTAACACCCTTCCAAATTTTAACCCCATACGATAAGTTCGGAGTCGGAGGCTGGCAATCGGAGTCGGAGTTAGAACCGGATGCGAAGAAGCAACCGCGGTGGAAGGCAGAGTCGGAGTGCGTAAAAAAACGATTCCTTACAGGAATCGTTTTGCGATCAGATTCGACTTGGAATCGAATCTTCGACGTAATAATGATAATAATAATAATATATGCGGATGTGTGTATGTGTGCGCGCGCGCTCGCGCGCTGACGTAATCTCGTCGTAGACGAGATTATGTCATCACGCTCGAGCCTAACTCGTCTTAAGGCTAATCTCGCTCTCTCGGAAGCCGCCACAAGGGCGTA
>JABUQX010054594.1:25000-26931 GCA_015478945.1 Trachelipus rathkii
TTTTAAGATTTTTTTTTCTTAAACATTTTACATTAAATATATTAGTTTTTACACTAATGTAGGTTTTTAATAGTTTATTAGTAAGTATTTTTTAGTGTTGCTGCAAAATATATTTTTTAGACAATTTATGACGAAAAGCTGACAAAAATGCAAGAAGAAGAAAAAGAAGAAGAAGAAGAAGAAGAAGAAGAAGAAGAAGAAGAAGAAGAAGAAGAAGAAGAAGAAGAAGAAGAAGAAGAAGAAGAAGAAGAAGAAGATTTTCTAACAAAGTCCCAACGGTTATTACATCTTTTTGAAATATTCTGTTAATTTTAGCTTCATTTTAGCTAATTTATTTCATTAATTGTATAATTTCTATAATTATAGGAATTTTTTTAATTAATTCCTAAATAAGGAAGCATGCATCCCATAATTCATTTACCTAAATATCACTTTCCTTCCAGAGATTTGAATACACTTGCATTTACGACTATACATCCAAGATGATAAAATATTATTTTTCACCTACCTCATTAACACTTAACAGTTTCAGAGGGTATAACATGGGTAGCAGTAAATGTGATGTGAAAATGATGGCAAATACTATTCCAAGCAACATCATGCCAAATTGCATTCCATTGCCATACACCTCTCCTGAAAAGCCTAAAAACAGATGACATATTAATTTAATAGTCTTGAAATTAATTTGAATATATGCAAATAATGGAAAATGGGGTAGGATATAAATTTTGAAGTAGGAATATATTGCTATCGACAAGGAAAAGGGTCAACACAACGACAAAAAACAAATTACACAATTACTGAATTAATAAAATTTGTTAAAATATTTAAGCTAACCTAACAATCCGAGTGCCGATACATATGAAGTTAAGAGCGACATAGCAACAGGAAGTGGTTTGAAGGACCGATTTCCCATAAGGAAATCCTCAGGAGATTTGTTTCCTATATAAGACATGAAGAGACCAATGCCACCAGAAAGAATCAGAACAGCAGCAAACACGCAGTAATCAAGAATACCGAAGGTTGCCAAATTTTGATCGTTCATCTGTTGTAATATATATATATATATATGATATATATATATATATAAAGAGGTATATATATATAGTGTAGTAGGATCAGTGGAGCATATATATATATAAGGTTATATATAATAAATATATATATATTGTTATAATATATATATATATATATATATATATATATATATATATATATATATATATATATATATATATATATATATATATATATATATATATATATATATATATATATATATATATATATATATGGTTGTTGTTATATATAGTATATATATATATGTTATTATTATATATACATATACATATACTGGTATATATATGATATATTATTGTATATATATATTATATACATATTATATATATAGATCATATATATATATATAGTTATAGTTATTGGTTACATGCAATATATAATGATATATATATATATAAGATATATTAACATATTATATTATGTTATATTGTTATTATATATATATATGTTATTATATTAGATATATATACATATATATATTATTATGTTATATATTATATATATATATATAATTATATAGTTATAATATATGTTATATATGTTATATTATTATATATTATTATGGTTATTATAGTAGTTATATATATATATATAGAGAGGTATGGTTATATGGCAGTTAATAAGTGGAGAAAGAGTATGGGTTAAGTTATAGCTATATAAATATATATATATAGCATATATATATATATATATATATGCAAGAGCAGCATATATATATATATGGCAAGGCATATATATATATAGTATATATATAAGGTTAAGGCATATATACTGAAGTGTGGCAACAGAAAACGTTATGAAAGCGTTTCACGATAAATGCGAAACGAGAAAACACCCAAATCTTGATACTG
>JABUQX010054595.1:0-16235 GCA_015478945.1 Trachelipus rathkii
ATATATATATTAGGGATGTGCCGAATATTCGGTAAGTATTCGGTATTCGGCCTATTCGGCCAAAATACCGAATATTCGGTATTCGGCTTTTTGCCGAACTATTCGGGCCGAATATTGAGCTTTATAAACAATAAATTGCGTCAACATAAGGGAAAGTTATTTCAATTTAAAATTGAAATTTTAGAAACTTATTTTCCAAAAAAGTAAAAATATATCCAAATTTTGTAGCCAATATTGCGAAAATCTTTGTCATTTGTCAGATCCTATAAGGGCCTTTGACATTTTTCAATATTCTAAAAAGTAGAATTCATTTAGTGATACGGGATAATGGGCCAAACATGGTAGCTGGTATAAGGGAGAGGGGCTTGCTATCAATTTCATGTTTTATTCACATGTTGCAACTATGCATTCACGATTCAATATTATGTCAGAAGTCTGTTAAAGATATTTTTATTTACTTGCAGAAGCATATCCTCTCATTTTCACCATTCAGCAACGCAGCTGTGCAAAGCTTAAAACTTAACAGATGCAGCTGATGTCAAACAGCATAAATTAATTCAAGACGTTTCTACACGCTGAAACAAAGACTTATGATATGCTTAAAAGATTGTTTGAACAAAAGTTCCCTATCCATATACGCTGCTGATTGCAATCAGAAAATGTTGACTGATTTTCAATGGCAAAATTATTCCATTTACTTGAGCCATTTGACAAAATCACTAAAACAAGCATTAAACGTGAAGTAACAGTCACCCAAGTAATAAATCTATTTTTAAATAAGGCAATTAAAAGCAAAAGCTTCAATGGAATAATTACACTCGTTGAAGAGCTTAAGAAATCAGTAGAAAAAAGACTTTCTAATTCTATATGATAAATCTTTGTGTGTAGCTACTTTAGATCTACGATTCAAGCTAATTTTCAACATGAACTGATGAATCAGTAAAAAATAATATGGTCGTTGAGGCATGGAAAGAAATGCATGAAAATTTAACTCCTGACTCGTCTGCTGACGGTGATTCACGTAGTGGGGAAAGCTGAAGGTCCCATTTTCACTTCTTTAATGGATTGTTTTAAAGAAATTGTGGCATCAAAACGTCACACAGCAGTTGAGCAAGTTAAGTCCATCTCTTTCACGATGTGATTGGCTGCGCAAGCAAATGAACACTCACTCACAAACAAAACAATAGTACAGAGTTCAATATCTTAACATGAAGACAATGATACCTTCACTGAGTGAACACTAAAGGTCAATAATTCAATGCACTATACATAAATATCTTCACCCACCGTCACTACTTCCGAGTTAAAAAGAATATCAGAATATATAAAATATTTATAGTTTCACAAATATATCTCTCTGAAAATCAAAGAACTCACAACAAGTCTCAATATTTAACTGAAATTATCCAGCCCAGTTTAGGTCATGTCTCAACTACTGAAACTTTTCAATTTTCATTTAAATATTTTTAATATGTGAATGGTTTGTTATAGGTAAGAAATAGTTATTTACTTTTTGTTTTATTACTTTGTATATAAACACTGGTAAACATGAAATTTCTTGGACGGGGGTTTCGCAATTGATTATTAATGTGCTGATTCCAAAATGTAATCGTTTTTTGCATATCACATCGCATTTGTGAGATATTGTGCTGTAACATAGATTTGTAAAATTTTATGATTTTTACGTTTTCAAGAGAGTCTATCACAATAGTTGATATATATATATATATATATATATATATATATCTATGTTTATATTTATATATATATATAGTTATTATATATATATATATATATATATATGCCAATAAATAGAATTTCTCCATATATATATATATATATATATATATATATATATATATATATATATATATATATATATATATATATACATATATATATATATATATATATATATATATATATATATATATATATATATATATATATATATATATATATATATATATATATTATTATATATATATATATATAAATTATGAAGGGAGAGAAACAAATCGCAATGATACATGTCTTTGATAGATATATGTTAAACATATAATACAACTATGAATAAAGAGTAATATGGGACAACAATGAATGTAATAGACGGAATGGGTTTAGTTAATGTAAACATACCTACGATGGTAGTAACTTTCTCTTCGTAGACGATCTACTGTGCATAGCGTCTGGAATATCCCTCATCAAGCTCCAAAAATAGTCGGCCATCATATTGATATCCCACTTGCCCTGGTAACGTCTTTCCATGAACTTTAGATCTTGATGGAAGCGTTCACCCTGCTCATCACTAGGAACCGACCGGGGCCCCGGCCCCGGTCCCGGCCAACCCCGGCCCCGGCCAAAAATCAGGAAAAACCGGAGTTTTCTACCGGGGTTAACTGTAAATATACACTAAATAATAGAGGGTTAAATCAAACAAAATAAAAAAATATATTTTAATTCCATTACTCCTTTGTTATAAATTGATGCAAAATATAAACATACCTAAATATATAATCAATTTTTTTTTGGTATTTACTATGATTTCAAATTAAAATTGAGGCCAAATTATAATTTTTCCGAGTTTTTAACATAAAAAATATTCGAAATTTGATATATCAAACGAATTCGGAAAAGGAAATAAATATAATTGTTAAAATATTAATGTATTTATTTATTTAAAGTAAATATCTTCAAGAAAATCAAATATTTTTCGAAATCTCTTTTCAAAATTATTTATTTAATTGAATTAATATATATATATATATATATAAATATATATATATATATATATATATATATATATATATATATATATATATATATATATATATATATATATATATATATATATATATATATATTTAATAATAATACAACTTATTCTTCTAGAAAATCAATTATTTTCTAAAAAATTTTTTCGAAAATATTTATTTAATTGAATTAATTAAATGTATTCCTTTTTTATAATTAAAAATATTAATTAATTGAAATTATATTTAATTTTCATCCAAAGTTTTAAGACTTTCAGTGTTTTTGACTTACATTTCTAATTTTAGCTAACCCCGGCCCCTGTAAAATTCCCGCCCCGGTCGGTCCCTACTCATCACTAACATCGCCTAGGTTATCCGGATATTTTCTTAGGTGAGAATGTAAGTAGTGCTACTTTATACTCATTCTACATCCATGAGAATGAAAACTGTCTAGCAGTTCCTGTACAATGTTAGTGGTTCTCGGCTTTCCTGTTCCCCAGAAAATTCTGTGCTACATCTGAAAAAGCATTCCACGCTCTTGCCTCTAACACAGTCATTGTTGTAGCAAAGGCAGCATCACGGAGGAGTGTCCGTATTTGTGGGCCATCAAATATCCCAGCTTTTTTCTTCTCGTCACTCAGACCAGGAAACGTTGAGCATATATAGGGGAAGCATTCACCATCATGGTCCAGGGCATTCACAAATTGTTTCATCAAACCAAGTTTTATGTTTAGTGGAGGTAAGATGATGTTTTCTCTCTGTACAAGTGGTTCACGCACGATGTTCCTGTCACCTGGCGTCAAGGTTTCCCTCGGTGGCCATTCTCTTTTGGTCCAGTGATCGTTATCGGCCGTATCATTTTGCCGGAATATTCGGTATTCGGTATTCGGCTTTTTCACTATAGGAAAAATATCTAATATATATATATATATATATATATATATATATATATATATATATATATATATATATATATATATATATATATATATATATATATATATATATATATATATATATATATATATATATATATATATAGATATATATACTATATATTTGTGATAGACCCTCTTGAAAAAGGTAAAAATCATAAAATTTTACAAAATCTGTGTTACACACAATATCTCACAAATGCGATGTGATATGCAAAAACTGATTACATTTTTGGAATCAGCACATTAATAATCAATTGTGAAACCCCGTCCAAGAAATTTCATGTTTACCAGTGTTATATACAAAGTAATAAAACAAAAAGTAAATAACTATTTCTTACCTATAGCAAAACCATTCACATATTAAAAATAATTAAATGAAAATTGAAAAGTTTCGTAGTTAAAGATATTAAACTAAACTTCATTTGAATAAGCTCTAAAGTTAAAATGACAGAACATTAGCAGTTCTCCATTTTCAGGGGATAACCTATTTCTTGTGGCTTCATAAATATTTCCTCCTTTTCTAAATATTCTTTCACTTTCGACTGATGACGGTGGAGCTGAAAGGTATTTTATTGCTAGTTTTTTCAAATTCATAAAACTATTTCCAGTGTTTTTCCACCAATTGAAGGGAATATCATTGTCTTCACTGGTCAAAGTAAGCAAACTTATATATTTGTTTATTTCTTGATGTAATTCCGTATGTAGCCTTTTACTTTTATGTACAATAATCACATCGTCAGAAGAATGGGACTTTCTTTTTTCACTCTCACTTTCTTTTCTGTATGACGATTTTGATGCCACAATTTCTTTAAAACAATCCATTAAAGAAGTGAAATGGAACCTTCAGCTTCACTTTCCCCACTACGTGAATCATCGTCAGCAGAAGAGTCAGGAGCTAAATTTTCATGCATTTCTTTCAATGCCTCAACGACCATATTTTTTACTGATTCATCTGATTCATGTTGAAAAACTAGCTTGAAATCGCAGATCTAAGAAAGTAAACATACAAAGATTTATCACATAGAAACTTAGAAAGTCTTTTTCTACTGATTTCTTAAGCTCTTCAACGAGTGTAATTATTCCACTGAAGCTTTGCTTTTAATTGCCTTATTTAAAATAGATTTATTGCTAAAATGGAAGAGATCACTTGGGCGATTTACCCATGGTTAATGCTAGATCTAGTGATGTTGTCAAATGGCTCAAGTAAATGGAATAACTTTGCCACTGAAAATCAGTCAACATTTTCTGATTGCATTCAGCAGCGTATATGGATAGGGGAACTTTTTGTTCAAACACCTTTAAGCATATCATAAGTTCTGTTCCAGCGTAGAAACGTCTTGAATTAATTTATGCTGTTTGACATTCAGCTGCATCTGTAAAGTTTTAAGCTTTGCAGCTGCCGTTGCTGAATGGTGAAAATGAGAGGATATGTTTCTGCAAGTAAATAAAATATCTTTAACAGACTTCTGACATAATATTGAATCGTGAATGCATAGTTGCAACATGAAATTGATAGCAAGCCACTCTCCCTTATACCAGCTACCATGTTTGGTCCATTATCCCGTATCACTAAATGAATTCTATTTTTTAGAATATTGAAAAATGTCAAAGGCCCTTATAGGATCTGACAAATGACAAAGATTTTCTCCATATTGGCTACAAAATTTGGCTATATTTTTATTTTTTTGGAAAATAAGTTTCTAAAATTTCAATTTTAAATTGAAATAACTTTCCTTATGTTGACGTAATTTATTGTTTATAAAGCTCAATATTCGGCCCGAATAGTTCGGCAAAAAGCCGAATACCGAATATTCGGTATTTTGGCCGAATACCGAATACTTACCGAATATTCGGCACATCCCTAATATATATATATATATATATATATATATATATATATATATATATATATATATATATATATATATATATATATATATATATATATATATATATATATATATATATATATATATATATATATATATATATATATATATATATATATATGGCAAGTCTCCAGATTAGGTGCCCCCTGTATCTAAAAAAAACACTATATCTACATAAAAACTTAATATATTTTTGAATTTAGCGTACATTGTAATGCAAGAACTAAAAAAAATAATAATTATTAATTTTAATAAATAACTCCAAAAAATATTATAATCGTACGCTTCAAAACTTAATTTAAACATGATACCCATAAAAAATAAACGTTTTCCTTATATCTTTTCAATACTTTAGGGGAAACTAAAAATAATGGCAAAAATAAAAATTAAAAAATAAAAATTAAAGTTAAATTAAAATTAAAAAATTAAAATTGCATATAGTTTAGGTTAGGTCAGGTCAGGTCATCAAAAAAATTTAATTTCTCTAGAACATCTATCTATCATAGAGTGTGTGTGTGTGTGTGTGTGTGTGTGTGTGTGTGTGTGTGTGTGTGTGTGTGTGTGTGTGTGTGTGTGTGTGTGTGTGTGTGTGTGTGCGCGCATGCGCGTATGTTCGCCTTAACATTGAAAAGAAAATATTGGGGGACTCATGACTTTGGAACGCGAAAATTTGGGGGAACGAGAGAATTATTATTATTATTACTTTTTTATCTCACTTTATTTTATTTCTTCTTCATTTATTATTATTATTATTACTTTTTTTATCTCACTTTATTTTATTTCTTCTTCATTTTCCTCCATTACAATGTGCGCTGATTTCAAAAATGTATTCAGTTTTTACGTAGCTATCATAGTTTTTTTACATACATGGGACATCTAATCTGGAGGCTGATATATATATATATATATATATATATATATATATATATATATATATATATATATATATATATATATATATATATATATATATATATATATATATATATATATATATATATATATATATATATATATATATATATATATATATATCAGAGGTGGACGTTCCGCAATTTAAGTCCGCAATTGCGGAATACCAAAATAAATTGAGGAATTGCAATTGCGATAATTTGAAAAATGTTGTGGAATTGCAGTTAGCATGCCTATATCATTCCGCAGTTAGAGGACTACCAAAAAAATTGTAGTTTCAGTGGAATGCCAAAATTTATAGTCCACAATTTTTTACACGTTGGCCATCTTTGTACGTTTGATAGCTTTTTTTTTTTTTTTTTTTTTTTTTTTTTTTTTTTTTCTTCTTCTTCTTCTTCTTCTTCTTCTTCTTCTTCTTCTTCTTCTTCTTCTGTTTTAAAAAGGTTTCTTTTATTTCTGATGTAAAATTTATTAATATTATAAATGATATTTAGTGTTACTATTAATCGAACTGATTTTTAATATCGATAATATTTAGTTTTCGATTGTCCTATAAAGTTATAATCGATATTGACCATTTATTCGTAGCACCACTTTTCTTAATAGCAGACGTATATTTATTTCCAACATTGCATTTTATCAAGCTTTGTGCCCTGACATTTGCTCTGATTTTTATATTTTATCACTGAAGGCGGGTAACATTGAGAATAAATTCGTATTTTTTTTTATTATAAATTTCTGAGAATGTGCGTATATATACTGGTAAATAATACAATGCTTAAACACGTTAAAATAAGTAGTGGTAATTACTATTTAGTAATTACAATACTTAAACGTGAGAATAAAATTGTGGTGGTAAAAATTGCATTAACATGTGTCTTAGTAGCTTAATTCCATTATAAATATCATATTTTTACCATATATTTTAATATTTATATATATTATTATAATATTTTAATATTACCATATTTTTACCATAATTTATGAAACGTGTCACCACCAAATTTCAGATAAATTGTATTGTACAGTCAAAAATAAAAGATAAATAAAATAATATAACATTGGTACCCAACATCGAAATTCTAAACAAGTATATATATATATATATATATATATATATATATATATATATATATATATATATATATATATATATATATATATATATATATATATATATATATATATATATATATATATATATATATATATATATATATATATATATATATATATATATATATACCGATATATATATATATATATATATATATATATATATATATATATATATATATATATATATATATATATATATATATATATATATATATATATATATATATATATATATATATATATATATATATATATATATATGTATATATATAGTGGTTTTATATAATATTTCAAATTATTTGGAATATTTCCCTAAACGAGGAAGAACCTACTAGGGAAGTAATTATCCGGTTATCCGGCCGGATAACAATGATATCCGGCCGGATACCGGATAGTCAAAAACTTGGCCGGAAAGGCCGGATAACCGGATAGTTGCCGGATATCTGGCCCATCCCTAATATATATATATATATATATATATATATATATATATATATATATATATATGAGAATATATATATATATATATATATATATATATATATATATATATATATATATAGTATATATATATATATATATATATATATGTTATATTATTATATATATATATATATATATATATATATATATATATATATATATATATATATATATATGGTGGGTACTGATACTGAGGATTTGGCCCTAGTATCATTTACTAATGCTGTATTTTGAAAATTTAGCATCAACTTCTAATTGATACCATTACCAACCTAAACTTACTTGCTTATATATTTCATATGCAGTAAACTGTGTTGATGCATAAGGTAATATTCGGAACCATTTGGGCACCATTTCCCTTGTATAGGCCCCACATTCTCTGTAACTACAATTTTTTTCTTAAGCCACTGAAAACAACCTTAAAAAATAATAACATATATATATATATATATATATATATACTATATATAGTATATATATAGAGAGAGAGAGAGATATATATATATATATATATATATATATATATATATATATATATATATATATATATATATATATATATATATATATATATCAGGATTTTTTGTCATGGACCCAATTGCTAGCTCACAACGCGACCACACTGGGTTGAAAAAAAATCAACACCATGGGCGGGTCCTGGAACATACATGTTTCAAAAGTCAAAAGAAGATTTGAATAAAGAAATGAATATTCAGTCAATTAAAAATAAACAAAAATCCAAAACAAAATGTACACATCCTGCATTATAAAGTCCTAATATTACATAACAAAATCAAATATTATGAAGAACATCACTTCTTGTAAAAACAAGAAAATAGTTACTACTAAAGTGGGAAGATTCGATAATATATGGATAATCTTTTAGTTATGGATCGTAAAGCAGGGAAATGACGCAAGGCTAATGAGTCCAGCTGGGGAACAATCAATGAAGATATGGCGAACAGATTGCTGGGTATGACTTCAAATAAAATTTGCAAATGGGAGGGGGGTTCCGTAACATATAGTGACTGTGAGTGATATTAGTGTGGCCAATACGGAGACGTGCAAGTATCACCTCGTGTAAACGTTTTCGTCGGTGGGAGGAAGACCACCCCCGATGACTTCAGCCTTATATTTCTAAGTTTCGTTCCTCTCTGATCATTCGTCCAGCGCTCTTGCCAATATCGAAAACTTTGTCGGAGAGCAGGATAAATCGCTACGGGAGTGTGAGCCTTGCCGAGCTAATCCCAGAGTGTACCAGCAGCCCCAAAATGAAGAGGTGGCCACTGGCCTCTCTGTCAGCGCATTTCACTGCCAGTTACCCCTACATGAGAAGGGGTCCAACATAAAATGTTTCTTACGGGAATGTGGAGCAGCGAAGAAATTGCTGCACAGCAGATACCATTGTGTTTTTAGAATAAGTGGTTTTAAGCGCTTGTAGCGCGCTGAGCGAATCTGAATAAATGACATAAGATTGATCTTGGTTAAGGATTAGAATTCGAGAAAGCGCAATCATTATAGCCATTAATTCTGTGAAAATTGAGGCATGAGGGGGGGAGGATATGAGAAAGGTTGTGATCAGGAAAGACAGCAGATGCGTCCACACTGTTCCCGGTTTTAGAGATATCAGTAAATACTGGAGTAAACTCATCATGAACTGTGGAATGAGACAGGAATGATGCCTTTAACAAGGCAGCAGAATGGCTTGATTTGGAGAGAGGTCAGAGCCAAGCAAATGGTGGGAGCGGGGAATAACCAAGGTGTGTATCCTTCATCGTATGAGAAAGGCAGCACCTTTTGTAAAGGGATGTTAAGGAAATTAAGGATGTTATGAATCGTGTTCGCAAATGGCCAATAATTAGGATTCTGAGGCACCTCCTGCAGAATCGGTGTCAGGGCAGACGGTATTGGGGTTTGAAAACGAAGATAACTTGTACACATGATGTATTCTCTTCGAAGAGAGAGTGGCATCACATTGGCTTCAACTTCAAGGCTTACCCGGGGGGACGATCGGAAGGCTCCAGTGGAGATACGGATCGCCTCGTTTTGTATGGGATAAATAACCTTTCAAACTACATATGATCAAAGTCATAAAAACAAACATAACCATCAAAGATAAAGATAATAGCATATTTCTTATAATGGTTGAACAGCTAGTCATCCAAGGACACCACTCCTCCTGTTCATAAAAATTATTTAATAGAGTTCCTCAGGGGAATCATTCTTTCACCTAAACTCTTTAATCTTTCCAAGTACGACCTCCCTCATCCCACTTAACCTTCCATAAAAATTAAATTATGCTGATGATTTAACAATCACAGCTCAAAGTCCTTCTATAAATATAGCATGCAGAGAACTGCAACAATATATAAACCAACTGAAACAATCGCTAACAACAATCTGAATGAATGTATTACCTCAAAAATCCACCATTACCCTACTCACCCTAGACAGAAGAGAATCTAACACCCACCCAGCAATATTCCTACCAAATAAGAGACTAATATAATTCCTTATTTCTCAGCAAAGAACCCGATATGATATTCACCCCTAACATCAACAATATCACTTCAAGAACCACACATAAATTAAATGCACTGAAAACACTAACTGGAACAAACTTTGGCCAACATAAAGAAACTCTCACAATAGTATACAAACAATACATCCACTCCTTCCTAAATTATGCATCACCTGCCTGGGCTCCCACAATATCATAATCCAATATTCAGAAATTAGAAACCATGAAATATGAAGACTTCCATCCACACACATCCATCATGTCCTAACAAACAAAAATTCTCTCTTTAAAAGCCCAACTTGACATGATAGGCTGTCAATTTTACAGTAAACTTAAAAACAACATACAAAAATAGATTGAACCCCCAAAGACATCAACCAAATTGCTCTGACATCTATCCCTATTTTTGATTCCCATTACTAAACACATTCACACAATTAACTCTTAAGAACTATCTCTGCAAATCCAAATAAAGCAATACTCCAAACTATCCACCCAAAGTATCCTCTACAGAAACTATGGACCGTCAAACTTGGAAATGTTGTCCTGTCTGCACTCTGGGCACTATCCTTGCCCTTAAGAATACAAATTTAAAATGAATAAAGCACATTCTCCCACTGTCAAAGATGTTTCCAAGACCAACAATGATACCATATATCTCTTGCTAAACTGCAGTGCCCTAATGAACATCAGAAACAATTTCCCATGTTTTTCCTAACGGATTTCAAGGTGGCCTGTTTCATTTTATATATATATATATATATATATATATATATATATATATATATATATATATATATATATATATATATATATATATATATATATATATATATATATATATATATATATAAGGAGATATAGATATATATATATATATATATATATATATATATATATATATATATATATATATATATATATATATTATTCATTCATTTCTCTAATCACTGTCCCAGGTAGTAGGTAAGGTTAGTGTTTTTTTTTTTTTTTTTAGAAATAAAATTTAATGAGTTGCAAATTTAAAAAGGTAATGAGGACCTGTAAGTGTATTTGAAAGAAGTGTGTGTGCTTCCTAATCATACATAAAATTATGTAGGTTTGTTTCAAATCTTTTCCTCCTCCAAATCCTTTAATTAATCTTTAGCATGTTTGTAGGCAATTTTTTTTCCTGCAGCTTTAAATTATTTTTCTCGAGTCTATTTGAAATTTTAAAGATATTTTTCCTTTTAAGTACAAACATTACAAAAATAGCATAAATCTAACCAGCGAATGTATGAGAATGTGCAGGCAAATAACTACAAAACCCTGCTTTAACCATATCCTTCACTGTTGCTAAGCCTTTGAATGCCATAGTTTAATAATTATTGGACCTCAAAAGCTTCTCTAACAATTCATTTGAAAAGAAAAGTCCTAAAAAAAAAAAAATCTTAGGATTTAATTAAAAAAGTGGTGGCTAATTAATTAATTCCATTTATTTTTCCTCTGCAGTTAATTCTGGAAATATACTATATAAACTCCAGGTCACATCATTAAGCATCTAGCCCTATCGAGATTATTCTGTATCTCAGGGATGATTTTTTTTTTAACTCCTTTAATAAAAGTAACAAGAAACGTGAAATCAAGAGTTTTTTTTTTGAAACTATCATTAAACTCGAAAAAGTTTAATTGAAATTACAAATTTTATGAAATATTATACACAAATATCAAAAAAAGATTTGGGGAGGAAGGGGGGAGGTAATTTAAAGTCTTGATCCTGCATTTTGAACTTTATCTTTGCCTGTTATTTTTTTTTTTTTTTTTTTTAATTTTTGAAGAATAAAATTTTATATTTCTTTACAAAATGAAAAGTTCACCTTTTACCACAAGATGAAAGTCAAGTATATATATTTATTTACTGCATGAATAACAATTAATCTTAATTAATCTTCTTTCCATACGCTTTGTTGCACAAATGAAAACTAGATCAAAAATAGCCTTCATAGTTAACTCCATATATTCATAAAAAATAATGAAAACATACCAAATTTCAATTTTATATTTATTTTTATGATGTAAACTCATTCCTTTAACTTAAAGAGTATATAATACAAGATGGGGTTAAGGTGGTTGCAACTTTCATTCCCCCAACATTCAAACAATGCAAAAATGAGAAGCTAAAAATTCTAAATAAAAAATAGATAAATGATAAAAAAGATAGTAACAGGGCATGTCATTTCTCTACCTAAATAAAAAAAAAACAGTTAAAGACTCATTTCAAACCACCATGAGGTAAAAGTTTTCCCCCAATTTTTTTTTACATATATATATATATATATTATATATATATATATATTATATATACTAAATATTATATTTATATATATATATATATATATAATATATATATATATATATTTATATATATATAATATATATATTATATATTACTATATATTGTAGAGAAAAATCTCTACTTCCTTTTTTTTTTTTTGTTAATTATTCGAATAAATTATATATGATATGAAAAAGAAAGTAATGATTAAATCGTACATAATGTATACCCCTGATTATTGAACCGAAAAGTCAAAATCAGAATGGATAAGAAATATAATGTTTAAAAGAATTCAATGTTTTTTTTTTATTTATTTCCTCATGAGTCAAATTTTCTCTTTCATAGGATTTTCATTACTTGGGATTCTGAAAGATTATTCTTTTATTTTAACGAAAGTCTATAAGGCTTTAAATGTCAATCATTGTTCATTCCATTTACTACAAGACGATTCGTTTCTATATGGCCTCAAAGGAAATCTAGGGGTCGTCTGGTTGTGGGATTTTTTTTAGCTAGGCCGGGACTTGCTTTGAGCCCGGGTTTAGAGACTTACTCTTAAATAGTTCTATGATCATTTTTAAGGGAATGAATTTTCTAATTTATCGTGTGAACATAGTAGGAAGGATTATTGACATTTACTTTTTAATATTTGTTAAAAGAAAACAATTAGCAAACGAGTTTGGTGAAACATTATTGAAACATAACTAATCCTGGGTTTATTTGTGGTGAAGTGTTGTATTTCAAAGAAAATAAACACAATACACAATAAGTGTTATTACTAGTAACAAATTTCATAGCAAACAGAATCGTGTTAAGTGATAAATATTATTAATTTACTTATTAACGATATGTGTGCTTTTTGTTAATACTACTGTATATATCTTATGGCTAGAAAGGAGATATTCTATATTTCTAGATTTTAAAATTTGTATTCTAGATATTATTTATCGTGATTATTATCATTCTATAATTGGTTAGGGTATGGGAAATATGGAATGAAAGTCAGTACTGAGTATAAAAGAGATATTTGGGGAATCAAAGTAATTCTATATTATCTTATTACCGTATGAATGGAGTAAATCTGGGAGCGGTTATTCATATATATATATAATATTTAATGAAGATTTGGAACCTTTATCATATTATTTACCTAAACGCACATATTTTACTATCTGAAAAATATTAGATGCTGCAAATATAGGGTTTTTGAAATTGAAAACACGAAATTATTTATGGTACTTTTACTTTATTTTATATGATCCATTTTCCGGTTGCTTTTTGCTTCGCGGTGACTAATCTCATTTTTATTTTTTTTTTAGCTTGAAACCTTTTTGCGATATTCCTTGCATGAGAATTAATCAATCATCTCAATCCCATTTCATTTGTGCGAGTGAAGGTTTGCTTCATTCACGGGCGTCCTCGACCAGCCGCTTTTCGCTAGATGCAGCTTGTTTTTTGGGCTCTGCTTCTGCTCTGAAAGGAGTGATCGCCTACGAACTTTACATTCACTATTTCACTATTAACAATTAATTTTATTTTCTAATTATTTAATTATTTATTTCTCCATCCAATTCATTTCGTTCCGCTGCCATTGCTGGTGTTCTTTGAGTCCACCCAAGACTTTTGACATTAATTTGCGGTAGCGGAGCGTAGTTTTCTTCTGAAGCTACTTTCTGCTGCGCCGCAGCCACGTATTTTTTATGCCGTATTCTCTATTGAATTATTATTTTTTTCATTCATCATTCTTCTTCATCCCTTTTTATTTTATATTTTTTAATCATGGCAGAGACTGCACCTTCACTGTTAAAAATGTTATTAACACATATTTTTGTGACTCAGTGGTCAGCCGACGGCGATATAATGTTCAATTGCCTCCAATCGAAAGGTTGCTATAAAATCATACAAGGCTTTATTATATTTTGACTAAGTCGTCAGAATGAATTCCCATTTTTATTCAATCCTTATTTTTAGGATTATACCTTCTCATCCGCCTCAATATTTCGCCGAAGCCACGCACTGGTTCGACACCGCAGTCATTCAAAATGATTCCCCATCGAATGATCAATGGTTAAAATTAAGCACACAGAGATGGTAGTAAGCCATGCACAAAGTTCCAACTCCGGCCACAGCTCTAAAACTACACAACAATATAACGAATATTCATAACTAACCGTGGATGCCGACAGTACCTTATTCATCAGGCCCAACAAAAATTCTTCAGACCCGGCCATGGGCTAGAAATATGCAAGTGGAGCTGAGGTCTTTTGTGCGTAATTATGCACAGGGCTTGTTATACTAAGCTTTTATGTTATCACAGCTTCAATTTTTAGCTACTCTGCTCAACGATCTAGTACTAAGCAGGCAGGTGTAGAGAGTTATCTGCTCACGAATGTGGATGGGTAGAATCTCCCTGCTGAGCCTCCGTCAGCAGCAAGCGAAAGCATTTTACGATTACTATAACGGTTGGAACCTAATTGACCGACCTCTTGTGGGAACTTTATTGGGGAATTATATGACTATACATTTTACTTGTAGCTTCAAAAAGTATGTGAAGTTTGGTTTAGCAAGGGTTAGAGATGCGGAATTATATGGGAATGGGCG
Organism: Trachelipus rathkii; assembly: GCA_015478945.1. NCBI lineage: Eukaryota > Metazoa > Arthropoda > Malacostraca > Isopoda > Trachelipodidae > Trachelipus > Trachelipus rathkii. The sequence continues at coordinate 15,528 of JABUQX010054595.1, forward strand.
ATACAATCTCGGGTTCTGTATCCAAAACGACCTCTCAGTCAACATGGTCTAGCAGGCTTGAGGGTTGAGAGCCACCAATTAATTGCAGGGCCATAGGATTAGGTGTCAATTTCGACTGGGGGATTGATGCTCTGCGGTATTGGTTTGAAACCGCCTAGTGCAGGCAGTCGAGGAAGAAAAAAAATTCGATGGGTGGAAATGAAGTATAACAGTTAAAAAATAATAGGGATTGATATACAATGGCGGCAATTCATCTCTCTGACGCCTTATTGTCAGAATATAATGAATAAAGAGCGGTTGTATTGATCTTATAGGCATGCTTTTCGGTTGTGGGCCATTGCTGAGAATTATATGTCAGGGGTTTGGTGACTACTGAGTGGTGCTCAAAACAGAAAGAAATATGTGTTTACTTGAAGGAGCGGAGAAGTATCATTGACGAGATGAAGGTGCAGTCTACTGCCATGATTAAAAAATTATAAAAAATTACAAAAGGGATGAAAAGACGAGAATGAATCAATGTCAGACTGCTAAAATATGATGATATATTATCAGACGGCAAGGATACTGGTTTAAAAATTGATATACATCCCGATTCTGGCGGGCGGGGTCGAGAAAGAGTACAGGTTGCAGTAAAGAAACCTAACATTAATCGAACTTACCATTTGTCTTCACCAGAATGAATAGAGCATTAGCTTATTTTAAACGAAA